>JAAEAF010002039.1:0-128089 GCA_011037195.1 Triatoma infestans
CAATGACGACGGTGCCAGGAGTGACGTCGGTGGCGGGAGTCAACCACTTGGTTCGCTGTTGGAGCGTATGAAGGTATTCCTGGCGTCAGCGCCTCCAGAAGTCCTGTTGGATTCGTTGCGTTAGTTGCCAACGGGAAAGACGATTCAGGTTTAGCGTGGTGACATCGCTCTCAGGTAGTGCGGTGAGCGGTCGGAAAACCAGGAAATGGCCTGGGGTTAGCGGTTCAGGGTCGGTGGGATCCGAAGAGAGGGAGCAAAGAGGGCATTTAGAATGGCCTCGACGTCCGTGACCACCGTAAGGAGTTCCTCGTACGTGAGACGTTGGTCGCCTACAACACGGGTCAAGTGATGTTTGACGGACTTGATAGCGGCCTCCCAGAGGCCGCCGAAGTGAGGACTTGCGGGGGGGGATAAATCGCCAGCCAATACCGGCGGAGGAAGCGGCACGACATACCGCTTGCTGGTGCTGCTCGTTACTGAGCAGACGACCAAGTTCTCGGAGCTGATGATGGGCCCCGACGAAATTTGTCCCGTTGTCCGAGAAAATGGTGGTCGGCAGGCCTCGACAAGCGGTGAAGCGCCGGAAGGCGGCGAGGAAGGCGGAGGTGGAAAGTTCGGAGGCGATTTCCAGATGAACAGCTTGGTGGCGAAACAGATGAAGGCGACTAAGTAGCCTTTAGTGACAGCGGTACCGCGAAGGCGAGCACTAGAGATGGCGAAGGGACCGGCGAAGTCGACGCCCGTCACCGGTGGTGGCGGTGATGCGTTCTGGTGGGAGGTTGCCCATAGGTTGGATAATCGGGCGCGGCTTGGCGGTAAAGCATCTGTTACACTTTCCGATGCGATGGCGCACAACATTGCGCCCGTCCAAGATCCAATAATGCCGACGGATGTAGGCATGGGTGGCAAGAGCGCCCGCGTGCAACAGGCGGGAATGGGCGTCGTCGATGATCAGTTGGGTGAAGGGGTGCTTCTTGGGAAGCAATGCGGGATGGCGAAAGCCATATGGCAGAGGCGCGGACGATAACCTCCCCCCCACGCGAAGTATGTGCTGATCGTCCAAGAACAGGTGTAGTTGGCGAACTAAGCGATGGCGAGATTTCGGATCTTGAGCTTCCTGCATTTCCTTGCTCAAATGGCGAGATTGGACTTGGCGAATCAAGGCGAGAGTAGCCTCCTGGAGCTCATGTGTAGTGAGAAATCCAGTGCGACGGGCGAAGGGGGTGCGGCAATTGAACAGGAAGCGGAGGCCGTACGCAGTGACGCGCTTGAGGGTCATGAGCGAGGAGAACCTTTCAAAATGAAGATCATCCGAAGGAGCGACCGCAAGAATAATCGATGGCGGAGGTTTGGATTCCTGCTCGATAGCTACCTCATCGAGGCGGCGGATACTTGGGGCCAGAAAGCGGGGGGAGCGGCGAGCCAGGGTGGTCCGTTCCACCACAGTGGGTGATGTTGGAGGTGATGAGGCGCGACACCTCGAGACGCGCAGTCGGCGGGATTATCGTCCGATGAAACATGGCGCCACGCGTTGGGAGGCAGGAGGTCTTGAATTTCGGCTACGCGGTTTCCCACAAAGGTTTTCCAGCGGTGACTCTCCCCGCGGATCCATGCAAGGGTGATGGTGGAGTCGGAAAACGCGGTGATGGTGGCACCGAGATGCGGAAGCATGCGGGTATGAACGGCGTGCAGAAGTTTGGCGAGAAGATGCGCACCGCAAAGTTCTAGGCGCGGTAAGGAAATGGTCTTGTTAGGCGCTACTTTAGATTTTGCGGTGAGCAGGTGTACATGATGATGGCCGTCGGTGGTGGTAGTGTGGAGATAAATGACGGCGGCGTATCCGGATTCGGATGCATCACAGAATCCGACCAGGTGGTGAATGGATGCGGGTTGACTGGCAGGTAGGAGGCGTGGTATTTGTAGATGACCCAGATCAGGGAGATGCCTCTGAAATTCGTGCCAGGGAGCGATGAGCTCTTCAGGTAAGGCTTGGTCCCACTCGAGTTGGAGGCGGCAGAGCTGGCGGAAGAATAATTTGGCCTGAAGGGTGACTGGAGTAAGCCATCCCAGGGGGTCAAAGATGCGGGCCATTTGGCTTAATACGGTGCGTTTGGTAAACGCTGCGGAACTCATGCGCACAGCGTAGAAGAACGTATCCGTGGCTGGATTCCACCCCAACCCCAAAATTTTGAGGATGGGGTCCCTATCTAAGCATAGGGGGTCTTCGGAGGTTGACAGGCGGCAGTGCTCAGGCGGGAGGCCTCGAAGGAGCGCCGGGCAGTTGGTGGCCCACTTGCGGAGTTCAAACCCGCCCGCCGTAAGCAGTTGCTGCAGCTGAGTGCGTAGGCACTCAGCTTCGGAGGCGGAGGAGGCTCCCGTGAGGATGTCATCGACGTACACGTCGTGCAGCAAGACGGATTTGGCCTGGGGAAGACGATCGCCCTCGTCAAGAGCCAGTTGGCGAATGGTGCGTAGGGCGAGGTATGGCGCGGAAGAGACCCCGTAGGTGACAGTGTTCAGGCGGAAAGATTGAAGTGGATGCTGGTCGGAAAATCGCCAAATGATGCGTTGGTAGTCGCGGTGTTCTGGGAGGATGAGTATTTGGCGATACATCTGGCGGATATCAGCTGTAAAGACAATAGGGTGGAGGCGGAAGCGCAGCAGAAGGGTGGCGATATCGGCCTGAAGTTTGGGACCAATAAGTAGGAGATCGTTGAGGGAGCGACCGTTGGAGGAGGCGCAGGAAGCGTTGAAGACTACCCTCAATTTGGTAGGCGGATCATCAGGACGGTGAACAGCATGATGCGGAATGTAGTACGGCTCATGCGGGGGTGGAGCTTCATCTGAGTGCACCAATTCCATGTGCGAGCTTGCAAGATAATCCCGCATGAAATCGTGATAGGCGTCACGTAAGACGGGATCCTGGGTAAGGCGTTTCTCCAATCGGAGAAATTGGCGTGTGGCGACGTTGCGTGAAAGCCCAAGCTCAGTGGCGCGAAGGGGTAGGGAGACAATGTAACGACCATCGGAGGAACGATGGACCGTTTGGGAGTACATCTCCTCACAGGTGCGTTCCGCGGCGGTCAGAGGTAGAGTTTCCGGCACTTTGTCGACCTCCCAGAAACGACGGACGAGCTGAGTTAGGTCCTCCTCCTCACCTTGAGAAGAACAAGGGGCACGAGATGTAGTATCTCCCACTTCTTGACGACGCAGAGAAGGAGAGGTTGGAGGCGACGGTTGGCGGGGAGTGGGTGGCGCGGTCTACTGGGGCTGGAGAGGCTGGCGGCTTTGAGAGGGCAGATGCAGGATAGTGTGGTGGCGGCGGTGGCACATGTGGCACGTCTGCTCCGACCGGCATCTGTCGTGAATGTGGCCGCTGGACAGGCAATTTCGACAGATGCAGCGGTCAGTAACGAACACTCGCCGCTGAGAGACCGGCATCGTCTTGAATTCCCCACACTGGCGGATAGTATGTCCCGGGGCGTTACAAAAGGCACATTTCGGCGAAGGCGAAGTAGGGCGATAAGACGGAGCCAGTGCAATGGTGGCCCGAGAGGGGGCCGCGGGAGAAGAACGAGGGGAGAGGGGGCGTGATGGGGACTTGGGAGGCGAGTGAGGGCGGGCGAAGCTGGAGGCGCGGGTGGTGGCAAGGGGTGGTGCACGACGGGGAGGGGTCGGAAGGAAGCGGAGGGCATGAAGGCGACTCCGGAGGAAGGTGATGACATGGGAAACGGTGGGAAACTCGGTATTTACGTGCTCGATCTCGAAGCCCTCTCGAGTATGAGAGTCCAAATGGCGCGTGATGAGAGAGAATAGGATGAAGGAGGCGAGATCGGGAGCGGCGATATCGAGTATGGATTGGGCCGCCGCCAAGGGGCCGGCCAGCAACTGCTCGAAATAGTCAGCGGATGGGGGAGGCGGTTGAGTAGGAGAGTCCAGGACACGGCGGAACATGGATTCCGCGAACTGGCGGCGATTATCGTAGTTGGCGCAGAGCGTCTCCCACGCGTGCTGGAATTGGCCCCCCTGTAGGGGAACGTTGGCAATGATCGTCTTAGCGGGGCCGGTAAGCACGCCGTGGAGGTAGTGGAGACGCTCTATATCGGAGAGGTCCGCTTGATTAATGACCAGGGACTGAAACAGGTCTCGGAACTCCGACCACCGGCAAATGTCCCCGCTAAATGTGGGGACGGGAATGGACGGGAGGCGAGAGGTGGGGAAGGCGGAGGATATGGAAGCGGACGATGAAGCGGGAGGAGCGAGAACCTCAGAGAGGAGATGGCGAATAGTGGTGTACAGTAGGCGCACGTTCTGGCGCGAAGTCAATAGGACTTCCTCGGAGAGGTCTTCCGGGAGCTTCTGGGCGAGCAAGTAAGGTTCCACATGAATCAGGAAGGCGGAAAACTCTTCCTCCACGAGGCTCTGCAGGCTCAACGCATAGGACCCGGATAGCGCTCCATCCTTTCTTCGTTGAAGAAGGTCATCCAAGTGGGCTTGCAGAGCCTGGGAAGCGTCTTTCACCAGGCGATGGAAATATATGGCGGAGAGGTGGACAGGCGCGGGAGAAGGTGCCTTTTTGGGGGGCATATTGGCCCGCAGTTGCGGGAGGCGAAACACCGGAAGTTGATATCCGGCCCGGAGGACCACAATGTCTGCGCGGCAGACACCCCAGGGGAGATGGCGAAGGCTAAGGCGAAACCGGAAGGGCGGAGACTGACGTAAAACCTGGAAAGAAGTGCAATTAAGACAGAAATTAATGAGCAAGGCGAGACTTACCCTCTTGATGACGGCGAAGGTTGACGCAGCGGCGATGAAGTAATAGGCGGAAGGGAGGATAGGAAGATATAACGTCTGTATGTGAATGTGTTGTATATGTGAGTGTGTGTTGCGAAAGAAAGGAGAGAAGATGGATGAAATGGCGTGAAAATGTTACGTCGAAGCAGATGAAGCTGCTGAAGGTGGCTGCAGACGAGGGATGTCTCAAGGCGCAATTGATGATGTTGCACTGTAAGGCAGGCGAAGCGGTTTCTTTATTCGTCACAAGCGAATGAAGAAACGAGCTGGTTAGGCGAATAGGCGCGTATACTGGCGGTTAGAAATTAAAGGCGAAAATAGAACTCAAGCAAAGAAAACACCCAGCACGGACAACAACTAGAGAGCAACTGAACAAACAGGATGGAAATAGGGGGCTGGCCGGCGTAGGAAGTAGGGGGGAAACAGTGTGGCCAGATGGCGAAATAGAAAAAGGGATGGAGGAGAGGAGGTGCAGAAATTGGGGAAGGCAATAAATGTTTCTACGAACCCATTAGTGGCCGGGATTATTTTGTTAAGGGACACTAAGGAGATTAGCGCGTACGCACGCGCGGGCGGAAGTAGGCGCGTGAACGGTATGGCGTAAGACGACCCAACAGTAACTATAAAATTTGTCGATCACAATTTTTGAAAACTGGAGTAAGAGAAAGATTTTTTTTAAGTCAATATTAATGAATTTTGTTAATAAAGGTCCATAGGGTCCATAAAAGTCCAAAAGGAACATAATATTAATACACATTAGAGAAGCATTGATAGAATTCTAAATTTTGAAGAAAATCACCGGAAATGCAATATTTACAGGTATTTTGGGAATTTTTTTAGAAAACGGTTACAATGATTTTCTTAAAACTTGGAAACAAAATATCACTTTTATTTCAGTAACATTTTTTCTGGAAAAGCTTGTTGTTTTTTCGGGTGGTTTTGTGTAATTGGGGGGCGTTAAAATTCAAAATGTGTTTGTTCATTGTTGGTGCTCTTGTAATAGGTTATCAATGAAAGGTTATCTGGTGGTTATCTGTGTAACATCTATTGATTTTTGCTCTTTATTTTTTTCCCAATTTTTCTAATTTCATTAAAATGTAGTGTTAAAAATTGTGTTCATTGTGATACTAGTATTCCAGAGAATGAACTGAATAGTGAAAATATATATATGTGCGATGGTTGTTCTAGATATATTCATTCAAAATGTTCGGGGTTAACTTCTTCTGAAGCAAAGTGTATGACTTTGTAAAAACGCTAGTAGAGGGGAAATGCCGAAGCTGGTACACTTTTTTTGAGCAGCCAATCAGATTGCAGCATTTCTCCCCACCCCTCCCAAGCCACGCCCACTGACCAATCATCGAACTCGATGAGCACTTAAGCCACGCCCCCTCCCAAGCCCCTCCCAATCATAGAACTGAACGAGCCCTTAAGCCACGCCCACTTACCCCCTCCCTTACCCCTCAAGCAACCAATCATCGATTTCGACAACCTCCTCAAACCACGCCTACTTACCCCCACTCCTTAAGCTATCTCATCCAAACCGATGACTCTATTTTCTTTCTATCCCCACCCCTTAACTTAGCATCCAATCCGATGACTCTATTTTCTCTCCATTACCCCTAACCCTTAACCTATCATCCAAATCGACGAATCCATTTTTCTTGTCACCTCCACCCCTATCCTATCATCCATACCGATGACTCCATTTTTTCTTTCCACCTCCACCCCTTGAACTAGCATCCAATCCGATGTTCCTATTATTTCTTCCGCCCCACTCCCTAATCTATCATCCAAACCGATGGCTCCATTTTCTTTTCACCCCCACTCCTTAATCTATCATCCTAATCGATGACGCCATTTTCTTTCTACCCCCTCACTCATGCTAACAGAAAGCTCCACCTTACACAACAAGATGGCGGAACTTAACCGAAGCATCTCTCACACCACACCCCTCTCCTCACCATACTCTGGGAATTATTTTTAATTTTATAAGAAAAAAAACTTGTCTTACCTACGATTCGATCCTACATTCTTTAGGTTGGAAGTCCATCACCATAACCAGTCGGCCACAATGATCCTCTCGCTAGTTATACTTTTCAACGTACACTTCTATTTTAACTCAAACCCCGCACTATCATAATTTTAGTCGCCTCGCCCCACTCACAAAAAAAAAATTATAAAAAAGAAAAAGAAATATGGCGGAGGGGCATTCAACTGTCACACATAATAATAAACAAATATTTACTTACCCCCTGTCCAGGACTGTAGTTGCTTAACGAAGTTCACCTACCCAACAAGCACTAGGAACTGACAGTATCAGACAGTACAACTTACTACTAGTAACATTATCCCCACTCCTATGACGTCACATTGCCACTACCTTCATGATTAAAATGTATTAAATATTTAATTTTATATATATATAACAAAAACCACTGCCTTCTAGACAATTACTACTCCGATGACGTCACACAGCCAACAGTGTACCACTGCAATCGCAATATATCGATTACAAATATCGAATACTCATATTGATTATTATCGATTTTATTTATAAAAACAACACTGCTGTTTCTACCACAACAGCTTAGTTATTGCATAATATTTTGTAACACTAATCCTACTAAAAAAAAAAAATCTATTCTTATCTTAATCCCTTTTAATTAGTTTTTTTTGTTTACTTAACTTAGTACTCATTACCAATCTTGCCTGTCCGGACATGTTACTTACCTTACTTATGAAGAATGTTTGTATATACAATGAATCACCATGCATATCTCAACAACAACAAAAAAAAATTTGGGAACACCGTCCATTCTTTGCAAAGGTTTATTATTTTTTCCTACAATGTTAACATTTAATTCTATTTTTTTTTTAAAAATTACTCTTATCGTAATCAGTTCTTTCATTTTAAAAAGGTTGTATTTTTTTTTTTTTCTTTTCGAACATTATTAATACTTAATCCGATTAAGAAAATATAAGTATATACAATGACTCTCCTACGGAAGAGTTTAATTTTTTTTTTTTATATTACTAATATTATTAGTAAATAATATTAATACCTAATAATAATTAAAAAAAAAAATTAAGGCTCTTCTTTTTCATAATTCCTTTTTATTATTATGTTTATTAAGTTTTGTACTCACATGCCTGCCCGAACATGTTACCACAGGCGTTGTTTGCATAATGTTTGAAATGAAACTTATCCTTGAATGAAATGTTAATGTCTAAACATGACGCAACTTGTCTGAACTTGCTATAGCTTGTCATTTTTCCTTGTTAATATATAGTTCAGCTTATTTTCTAACATGTATCAACCTGTCTGAACATGTCATGGCCTATTCTATCATGTTTTCTATAAGAAATTCTCTTCTATATCCATGGCTATTATGACTCATCATGCAAGTTTCAACAATTCTTGGCTAGTAAACAGCCCACAAACCCCCTCCCCTAGCATCACGCCATCCATATTAACCAATAGTATTTCGAGAATCATCCGAAGGTATATAAGTCGTGACGAATATCGCCGCATTCTCATTCTGTGTTTAGTGCTCTTTGTGTAAACTGCTTTGGTAATCTCAACTAAATCTTAATTTTTATGCAAGTACATTTTTCATTTTTTCTTAATTTAAATTTTTTTTGTATCTGTTACTTTTATATTTTCTTTTGAACAATTTTTTCTTTTTTTTTTTTTGTTTAATTATTATTCCAATTCCAATTTATCAATTTTATTTAATACATATTTTGATTAATATATATTTTTTTTTTCTAATTTTTAATTTTAACTTTCTTTTTTTTTTAATCCGTTTAATTTCTTGTTTTATTCTAAGTGTAATTTCTTATTTATTTATTTTTTCTCAATTTTATTCTTTCTATTCATTTCATAACTTTTTTTTAAAAAAAATTCTTTTGTATATAGTATATCTATAGTTTTATTATATAGTAGTTTTTTTTCTTTTTATTATATAGTATTATTATTATATTATTACTTTTCTCTCTATATATATTTATTGTGCATGCAAGTATTTATAAGTGAACAGTTTTATTTTATTTTTTAAATATGCAGTGTAAATATTGTCAAAAAGATTTTAAAAGGGAATATAACAAGGATCGACATGAACGCGTGTGCATTGCGCATAATCAACGTCATCTTTGCAATAATTGTGATGAGGGGTTTTCCTCAAAGAAGACGTTGAATGCGCACATGCGTCGATGTGGCAATGAAACACCGGCCGTCATGTCTAAAAGAGCTCGAATAGATGCGGCTCAAGGACGTTTGTATGAAGTGGAAACGGCGCACGGAGGGACTCTTAGAACCTTCTTTCTTCCATGCATTGAAGCAGCCGATGCAATAGAATTTCTATCTGCCCAAGTAGCTACCTTGCATCGACTGCTTACAGAATGCATGGAAGAAAGTGACGCTCCCCTCAAATACAACTTGCTCTTGGAGGCGACCTTCGAAAATATCAAAGGTGAAACCTGCGATCGCGCCTTCAAGACCAAAAACAAAGCAATATTTGAAGACTCCTCCATCGAAGAATGTTTAAATGAAAGTTTTAAGAAATTAGTAACCGAGGTGGAGGAGTCTGCATTAAAGGGGAGCGGCTGGATGCTGAAAGAGTTCGATGGAGTCCTTCTTCGCGTCAACCGTTTCCAACCTCTTGGAGGCTGCAGCTTCATTCCCTTGCCTCCACAAATAGCAAATAAGAAGGCTGTAATTAATGTACAGAACACAGACGACCGATGTTTCATGTATGCCATCCTCTCCCGACTTGTAAAAAAGAACCCTCAACGTGAGAGCAATTACAAAAATTTGGAACATAGGTACAATTTTGGTTGCATTTCCTTCCCCACTCCTCTCCAAGAGGTGAAAACGTTTGAAAAGTACAATGACATAAGCGTCAATGTCTTCACCCTTGGAGAGCATGGAAACGTGTACCCTTTAAAGGTGGTCAGACAGGAGAAGGAAGACCACCGTGACTTCCTTCTCCTGACGCTAGAAAATGGACGGAGCCACTACGCTTATATAAGCGATTTTGATAGGTTAGTGGCCCGTCAGATTACAAAACACGGAAAAAGGGTGCATGTTTGCAAGCGGTGTTTCACGCACTTTAACACCGACGGCGTGAACATCGCAGAGCGAGTGAAGGAGCATATGGAGTATTGTGAAGAAAATAGACCGACCCGAATTGTTCTATCTGCATGTAATGACGATGGGACTCTTCCAACTGTCTCATTCACTAAAATTCAAAACCAGATGAGGATTCCCATCGTCATTTATGCAGATTTTGAATCAATTTTGAAAAAAATTTCCAATGAAGGCAATTCGAGTCGGTCATACACCACTCCCTACCAGAGTCACCTTCCCATGAGCTTCTGCGCTTACACAAAAGTATCAGAAGACATACCACGCCACTGCCTTCCTGCCGACTTCCCTGTGGAACCTTACATCTACACAGGTGAAGATTCCGCAGAGAAGTTTATGTCATATATAAAGGCAGTGGCTGAGAAGGTGGCTCAGGTATACTCCATAAAGCGGCCAATGCTACCCTTGGCACCTTCTCAGCTGGAAGTCTTCATAAATTCCCAAACATGTTACCTTTGCCATTCATCCTTCAACACTTCCGATCCTAAAGTGGCGGATCACGACCATATCACAGGTATGTATCGTGGTCCTGCTCACTCTTCCTGTAACATCCTCTACCGAACTCCTCGCTTCCTTCCCGTCTTCCTATACAATCTGAGCGGTTACGACGCCCACTTTATTGTTCGCGAGTTGGAGTATGACACAAGTCATTGACGTCATCCCCAACAGCGAAGAGAAATACATCTCTTTTAGTAAACAAGTGGGCGCCCTAACTGTCAGATTTGTGGACACCTTCCGTTTCATGGCTTCCAGCTTAGATAGGTTGTCGAAGAATTTGCCCAGAAATAAGTTCATCGATACGGGCAAATTCTTCCCCGCCGACAAGATGGATCTGGTCATAAGAAAAGGCGTGTACCCCTACGATTACACTGACTCGTTCGAAAAACTTAGGGAGACGGTTCTACCCCCTAAGGAGGCATTCTACAGCACCCTTAACGAATGCCACATTTCAGACGAGGACTATCAGCATGCGCAGTCAGTCTGGGAGGCGTTTGAAATTAGAACCCTAGGGGGGTACAGCGAGCTCTACCTTAAGGTAGACGTAATGCTCCTATGCGACATCTTTGAAAATTTCAGGGATGTTTGCATAGGAGCATATTCGCTGGACCCTGCCTGGTATTTCACGGCTCCCGGGCTGGCATGGGATGCCATGCTGAAGTGTACAGGGGTATATTTAGATCTGCTGACAGATTATGACCAGCTCCTGATGGTCGAGCGTGGTATAAGGGGTGGCATTTGCCAATGCAGCCATCGCTATAGCAAAGCCGACTACAAATACCTGTTCCCAGATCGAGACCTCATATGGCATCGACATACATTGCCTACCTAGATGCAAATAATTTGTATGGGTGGGCAATGTCAAATCCGCTTCCTTATGGAGGTTTCGAATGGGTACAGGATCCGGATACTCTAGATTGGGGCAATATACAAGAAGATGGCCCCTTCGGGTATATTGTCGAGGCAGACATAGCGTATCCGACCGAGTTCCACGATCTGCACAACGATTTCCCCCTACTTCCGGAGAACAGGGTACCTCCGGGACAAGTCAACAGGAAACTCTTGACTCCATTGACCAACAGGGAGAAATACGTTGTCCACTTCGTCAACTTAAAACAAGCCATGGGCCTCGGTCTTCGGATTGTACGCGTACATAGGGCGCTGCGATTCAAGCAGTCCCGGTGGCTTCGTTCCTACATCGACCTCAACACCCAGATGAGACAACAGGCGACGAACGACTTCGACAAAGACTTCTACAAACTGATGAACAACGCTGTTTTTGGAAAATTTATGGAGGACGTACGCAAACGGATGAAAATAGAACTGGTGACCGACAAACGGAGATTACGGAAACTAATTGCAAAACCAACTTTCAAGGACAGGACCATATACTCAGAGACTTTAGTAGCGGTACATCTGGACTTTGAGCAGATCACTATGAACAAACCAATCTACGTTGGAATGGCCATACTTGATCTGTCCAAAGTCCGGATGTACGCGTTTCATTACAATAGTATGCTAGACAGATACAGCACTAACCAACTTAAACTTTTGTATACTGACACAGACAGTTTTATTTATGAAATCAAGACGAACGACTTTTACACTGACATGACTTCCATACTGGACGAAATGGACACTAGCGACTACCCTAACACCCCTTTATGTTTCAGTTTAAAAAATAAAAAGGTGTTGGGGAAGTTCAAGGACGAGGCTAGCGGTGCGCCTGTCTCTGAATTCGTGGGCCTCCGCGCTAAAATGTACGCATTACGTATCCGAGGGCAAGAGAAGAAACGGGCGAAAGGGATAAAGAAGGCAGCCGTAGAAAGAAAGATCACTTTCAGTGACTATGTGGCTGCCCTGTTCGACGGAAAAGAGTTTACCACTTCTTTTAGAACGATCATTTCAAAAGAACACAAACTCTTTTCCGTTGAACAGAAAAAAGTATCTCTTTCGCCTCACGACGACAAACGCCATCTTGTCGATCGAGTTCACACTCTTGCCCATGGCCACTTTGCTATAGCGGGCGTACCTATGTGAGCACGTTGAGGGTATGTAAATATGTATAAAGTTAGGGTAGAAGTTAGGCATTCTTTTATATTAATAATCTTTTAATTATTGTAAACTTTTTATTTTTATTTATTGTTTTATTTTGAAATATTTTTATTTTATATTAATTATAACTATTTTAACCTAAAATTAATAATATAAAAACTTAAATAAAAAAAATAAAATAAAAAATAAATAAAAATGAAAATGAAAAAAAAAAAATGGTGATGGGAATACTTTAGGCAATGGTGGTGGGAATTTCTATGTTTAGGTATAGATTAGGCTTATTTTCATTAGATTGTACATAGATAGCGTGAATGTTGGTGGTGGTTGAATGAGTGTACATAAGTTTGGTTGAGTGTGCGTACATAAGTTTTCATAGGTTTTAGATATAAAAAGAGAGACGGGAGAGCGATTCTTGTTATTTTCCATCATGCGCTTAATAAAGCAACATAACACCCTCTCTGTTCAAAACCTTGACGACGGGGCCTCTTTAAAGAAAGAATCTAAACATGGTCCACTCTTCCCCGATTCCATTAGATGTTTAATATGTGGACCATCAAATTGTGGGAAAACCAATCTTATGCTGAGTTTAATCTATGATTCTAAGGGTCTACGATTTGAAAATATTTACTTGTTTGCAAAGTCCTTGCATCAGCCAAAGTATAGAAAGTTAGCACAAATATTGAAACCTTTAAAAGATATTAGATTTTTTGAATATGAAGACAACTCCCAAGTTCCACCACCTAAAGAGGCCCTGCCCAATTCAATCATTATATTCGATGATATTGCTTGTGATAAGCAGGATAATGTACGGTCTTACTTTTGTATGGGACGTCACAATGGAGTCGACATATTTTACCTAAGTCAAAGTTATACTAGAGTTCCGAAACATTTGGTGATAGAAAATGCCAACTTCCTAGTACTCTTCAGACAGGATGAATTGAATATGCGACGTATTTATGATGATCATATCAACTCTGATATGGAATTCCAAACCTTTAGAAAATTATGTCATTGGCGTCTCTCAGTTGATCTTCTATTCTTTTTATTTCAACACCAGCATTCTTTGTGCCAAATAACACTCTTAATCTGTCTACAAGCCTGTTGGGGTCGACAGGTCCAGCACCTTTTTTCGTTGGAAACAATTTTGAAATCACTTTCCTATATTTCATGTTTGTTTTCAGTACCTTGATTGCCCCTGTTGGACTGTGTCCTTCTTTATGTGCGTTCGTTTGTTGTAGTATTCGCTTATAATTATCGCAATCTGTGTTTTTCACCAGCGTTAAGTTTGGATATTTCATAAATAACAATTCAAAAAGTCCCGGGGTAGCATAAAAGGTATCTTCACCAACAGATAAAATGTCTTTATTGATGGAGATCTCCGTATCACCAATGGTGAACTTCTGACCATCATAAACTACGCCGTATACCATATCCAAATCCTTGGTCTCATTTTTCATAAATTTTGCAATATAATTTGAGGATATTTCTCCCACTTCTTTCAAATACTTTTCTGAAATTTCTTTTCCTTTGGGCGTGTGTACCAGCTCTCGTACTTCTTGAAGCGGTGTAGTTGGAACTGAAGTTCCAGCCGACTGTGGAGTACACTTCAGCGGTCTCTTTGCTGGAAGCTTCCGCTCTTCTTCAGGCGAGGAATTTGATATTCCAGGTGTTGTAGCCGATTCTAGCTTTAGATATCTTGGTCTTTTTGATGGTGGTGTTTCGGAAACAACCGGCTCCGGCTTAAGTGTTCTCTTCAGATATGGGAAGTTGAGGCGAATGATCCTTTTGTTTACCCATTAGTTCCTTCAAAGGATTCAACAAAGGCTGATATTTCATTTTCAAATATTCATCAGTCTCTTCCCTGTTTCTCCTTAGCAAGTTATACTTTTCTTGGATTGCTTTCCTGGTGGCGATTATGAATGGTTTACAAACTAAATTACAATTAATGAAAACCGGCATTCATAGTTTTGCGTATGTTTTTTTAGCATATACTGAAACCAACCTACATGAAGATATAACCGACTCTGAACTTGGTTTAGTCAACTTTAAAGTTTACCGCAAGGACAGAGATAAGAAAACCAGTCACAAGCAGTATGGTGGAGGAGTATTACTAGCTGTCCGTCATGATATCAAATCAGTTCAGGTTAATCTTTCACACTGTGATATTGAACAAGTTTATGTTTCTCTCTGTCATGGTAAGAGTAAATCTTTGATAGGAGTTATCTATATTCCTCCAAATTCTACTCTAGAAAAATATATCCACCTCAGTTAAACATTAGGAACTGTTCTTAATTCTAAAACCACATATAGTAATGTCATCATTGTTGGAGATTTCAACCTTCCCGAAATACAGTGGTATCTGATGAAAAGCAATATCAGTCGATGTTCTGGCCAACATTATTCTTGAGACTTTTTCATTCCTCGGACTCCATCAAGTTAATGTTGTTCCAAACTCTGATGATAAATTTTTAGATTTGGTATTTTTTTCTAATGAAGATCATTCTACTTATTTAGTTGATGAACTACTCTACCCTTCGAAGACATACATCCTCCTCTTGATTTAACTTTGATGTCAAGTATGATGCTGACTTATTAAATCAAGTTTTCGAAGTTCCTAATTATAAATCTTGTGATGTGTCTGCTATTCAGAGTGAAATTCAAAGTGTTAACTGGCTAATGATGCTAAACAATAATAATGTTGATAGTGATTTTAGTGTATTCATAGAAAAAATTCAGTCAATTATAAAATTACATACTCCTACAGTTAAATTGAAAAATAAATGTAAGTTTCCTAATTGGTTTTCAAAAGAACTTAGAACTTTAATAGTAAAAAAGAAAATTCTGCACCGTAAATTTAAAAGAAACCCAACTCTGTCAAACTATGATAGCTTCTCATATGTTAGGTCGAAATGTAAGAAGCTTAGTTTATTATGTTATAATGAATATATTGCATCTGTACAACAATGTATACCACATAATATTAAGTATTTCTGGAATTATGTTAACTCTATCAAGAAAAGTAATTCTTTGCCTAGTATAATGCAACTAGATAATCTACATAGTTATAACATTGTAGAAATTGCTAATATGTTCGGTCATCATTTCTCAAATGTCACGCTAATCGTTCTCCTAATTCCGGTAATCCACATCCTATTTTTAACTTCAACAAATCTATAGAAATTTCCTCAATTCGAATTACTTCTGAAGCAATATTCAAGAAATTAATTAGCCTCAATACCAATAAAGGTTCCGGTCTTGACGAAATTCCTCGGTTTCTTCTTAAAGTTTGTGCTCACTCACTTGTCACTCCTTTACAATATTTGTTTAATTTATCTCTTTCCAAAGGTGTATTTCCATCTTGCTTAAAAATGAGTGATATTGTACCCTTATACAAGTCTGGAGATCGGACAAATATAAAAAATTATCGTCCAATCACTATTCAGTCTTCAATTGGCTAACTATTTGAATCGCTTGTTCTAGATGAAATCTCTCCCTCTGTCAGACCACTTATTTCCCATGAACAACACGGTTTTTTCAAAGGTCGTTCTACGTCTACCAATCTCCTCATCTTCCAGCATTATATTATTGTATTAACGCCTTCAGTTTAAGGGCTCAGGTCGATGCAATATACACTGATTTTTCCAAGGCCTCTGACTTGGTCGATCATAATTTATTGCTTTTGAAACTTGAAGCATATGGTATTACAGGTCCATTGCTACTCTGGTTTCATAGCTTTGTAAGTAATCGCCAACAAAGGATCAGAATTAAATCTGTCTATTCTTCTAAATTTAATGTCTCTTCTGGGGTACCACAAGGCTCACAGCTTGGCCCAATTTTATTTCTTCTCTATATCAATGATTTATCCTCTTCCCTACAATCAGTTCGGTTTCTCATGTTTGCAGATGACGTAAAACTATTTCTTTCAGTACTCAGTATTGATGATTGCATCACTCTACAAAACTATCTTATCACCCTTCATGATTGGTGTAGGCATAATAATATGGTATTAAACATAAATAAATGTTCCGTTGTTACTTATTCTCGGAAAATCAATAACACACTCTTCGATTACAATATTAATAATTCTCTGTTAGCAAGATTATCAGCTACTAATGATCTGGGAGTATGGCTGGATAATAAGTTGACATTCAGTCTTCATATAGATACCATTTGCAAACGAGCTTATAAATTGCTGGGCTTCATATATAGATCTTCTCGTGATTTCACTAATGTGGCTCCAATAGTACATCTTTATTGTTTCATTGTTCGTCCTATATTCGAATACGCTAGTTGTATTTGGTCTCCATATACGATTACTAATATTAGTATGTTGAGAAAATACAAACAAAATTCTTAAAACTAGTCCATTTCCGTTGTCAATATCCTAAAAAAAATTCTATAAATCTGCTTCTCTAGGTGAACGAAGAAACATTGCTGATTTACTTTTTCTGCATGGTTTCCTCAATAATAATATAGATTCTTCAGAACTATTATCCTTTTTCAGTTTCAATGTCCCATTCGTTTCTACCCGTAACACTCGTTTATTTTATCAAAACTTCTCTCTCTAACTACATCTTTCACTCACCAGTCAATAGAATGATGTACCTAGCAAACAGTCTTCCTGAGAATGTTGACCTAAACAATATAACAAAAACGAATTTAAAGAAAATTCTAAGTTCTCTAGAGATTAAGTACCGCAATACTAAATAAAATCTATTCACGTTTAATTTTCACGTAACATAAACTGCTTTATTGTATATTTTGTAATTAATATTTATGTTGTTACTTTATATAATAGCATAAGATTTCTGCAATTTACTTATTATTATTTAATCTTTTTATTTATTATTAGAAAATATTTCATTTTGTATTACTTTCTTCTCTTCGTGCAAGTGCAATTGATTGTTTTGTGTATTTTATTATTATGTAAAATGGGATTGCTCGTATAAATAAATAAATAAACATTATCTATTTGACTCGCTACTTAGGCCAGGCTAGAGAGGGAGATTCTGTTACATTATATATATATATATAGCCGAGCTAGCTGTAACAGCAACCAAGAGAGCAGAGAAAGAAAAACAAAATGCAGGACCACTCTCTCGGATTGGTGTGGGAGAAACCATATAAATTCAGCAACGGGACACAGAGGAGATATAGTTCAAATTAGTTCAGAAGATAACGTGTCATTACCCCTTCCACTCTACCATAATCTACCATCTTTACTGTAAAGTCCAGGCAGTCAGTGTAACTCATTATTATATTACAGTGTTAACCAAGTCTTGTTAATTTCATCAAACCAGACCAATTCTCTCCAAACAACCCCATTATATACCGTTACAAGGGAACAGTTTTTACAACAGTTTGCGACCGATTTTTACAACAGTTAACAACCAGTCAGCAACCTTCTACTACCTTCTCTTTCTCATCAGTCTGTCTATATATATATCTCGCTACCTAACTTCTATATACTTGTAAAGTTCTTGCAGGTTGTGCGTTTTCTCATTATACAGTGTTTAGCATTTCTTCTAGTTTATTTTATCTTATAATCCATTCTCTCCAATTTTTCTCTCCTTAGTTTATTCTCACTAAACTCTGTACAAAGTTATCATTCTCTACCTGCCTCTGTTTACCCCACCACTTGCATATTTCTCTTAAGGACATTGAATTTCAAGAAAATTTATCATTTTATACATAATTGTATCAAGAGGAGTAAGAGAAAGTGGTGTGACTGATGTTTCAGACTCAATGTTTAATTTCTCATATTTTATTTATAATAAATAAACTTAAAAAAAAAATCACAAAATTAAAAACATATTTTCTCTTGTGTTTAAGAAGCGGAAAAAAAAAGTCAGCTGGTAATTGTAGTGCCTTAGAAACGAAAATTTAAAAATTTTATTAAAAAGAAAAACAATATACAAATCACAAATGGAACAACACCGTGTACCATCCAAAACACAAAATACGTCCGCACAAAAACGTGACAAAACACAACGAAGAACGCGTAAACCAAGAAGACAATGCCCATCAAAACCAACTAATAATCTCACTAGAAATAAAAGGAAAAGAAAATTGTCTCCCACCAGAAGAGCAATTAGCCCAGAAGAAGCAAAGAAATTGAAAGAAATTAAAGAAGAAAATGAAAGAACGTTTCGTAGGAAAAATATAGACCACTTCTGGTATACATAAAAAATGTTAATTGTTGTGAAAAAAAATGTGGAAAATAATGTGATATATATATTTTTGTTTTTCTTTTCATTTCTTTTGTGTTTTTCATAAATCAAATACAACTACATCTTTTCACTCAATAAGATAGCTTTTCTTTATTTTTTTATTTTTATAATTACCTACTTCTTTTATTGTTGTAGATTTTAGATGTGTATCTCTTGTGAATGGTGATTGCACACATAAAACATCACTTTTATTTGAAACATTCAAAAAATTTGAATTTTAAATGGTTCTGCGAAATTTTTGGCGTTACTTTTCTTTTATATATATATAGATAGACTAAAGAATCATAGGAATTACTAATGATGCATAGAATCCAAGAACTAAGAATCAATCTAGTTACGCGCTACCTTGGCCAAACTAGGGTGGGAGATTATATATATATATATATATATGTAGAGAGAGAGAGAGAGAGAGAGAGACTATATATACATATATATATATAGTTGAGATCGCCCTACAGAGAACAGTTTATGACCAGTTAACAACCAGTTAGCAAGCTACTACCTTCTCATCACTCAGCCAGTCTGTCTCTCTTTATATATCTCTCGCTACGTAAATACTATATGT
This sequence comes from Triatoma infestans, assembly GCA_011037195.1. Lineage (NCBI taxonomy): Eukaryota > Metazoa > Arthropoda > Insecta > Hemiptera > Reduviidae > Triatoma > Triatoma infestans. Next base: position 19,289 of record JAAEAF010002039.1, read on the forward strand.
ATACTTATGTAAAGTCCTTGCAGTTTGTGTGTGTTTTCTCTCATTACACAGTGTTCAGCATATTATCTACTTTATTTCTCTAAAAACCATTCTCTCTAATTCTCTCTCTCCTTCTCACAACCATTATAATAATCAAACTTTGTTGGTAGAAGAAAATTTTTAATTTTATTTATAATTGTATTAACAGGGAGTAAGAGAAAGTCGTGTGAGTGTTTCATATCAGATTTTTTATTTTCATTGGTGGCGCTATAAGAGCGCCCAAAGGGGTCTTTTGAATGTGATAGGGGCTTGTATCCTCCCCACAAATCTGACTTAATTGCCAGATTATGCATCTTTTAGATCTCTTATTACGCATTTTTTAAATCTTATGAATTTTTTTTATCTTTAGAATTAATTCTACGTTTAATGATGCTATTTGTGATTAATTATTTATTCGTGTGAATAAAATGCATGACATAAAATGACATAGAAATCTCTTACCGTTTTATTTACTGCCAAGTTAGAATAGTATTAACTAAAGTAGAGTGCCGTCTAACCATTATGATATATACCATATTCTGTTTGTTAGTATGTACTACTCTAACTCACCTTTCACTAGACATGTTACACTTGTAACCACATAACAACACAAGGCCACCTGGGTTCTAGCAGGTGTATTTAAATTTGCATCCCTTTTTGTACTTTTATTGAAGAAAGTAAAATCACAGGAATACATGTAATATTTATAATGATTTGTATTAGAGTAGGAGCTATGATGTAATAAATCTTAACACGGTTACAGAACCCGGTTGATATTTACAAGCAAGTACTTTTAAAAAATAATATTAAATATAAGAATCTAAACAAAAAAACATTTATTTATAGAAATATTCGGTGAGTAATCCACCTTCAAGAAATTAAACAAAAGACAGTGAAGAAAGAGAGAAATAATCCTAGACAGAAAGGATGTTAAAGTAAATCCCTACAGCTGACATGTCAAAAAAAACTAATATAATAAAATTTCTAATGCAATTAAAAAAAAATCGTGTTACGCTACTTTCTTCTCTTGGTGCAGTTATTAATAATTCTAATTGACCTAATTAAGTGTAAAATTCAAAAGAAAATAGTAAAAGAGTTTAAACCTAGCTTTTTTCACTAGCTTCTTTGGTTTCTTTGTAGATTTAAATCGCAAATGTAATGGGACCCGAATCATTAAGATTCATAGGATCCGAAGATGGAAGAATCAGACATTAGTTGAATCAAACGTTAGTTACTCCCCATCTTGGCCAGACTATTCATATATATAGAGCTATAGAAGAAGAGTTCAGGACAGTTTTTACAACAGTACATTCAGTAGCAACCAATCTACTTACTTTCTTATTCTCAGCCAGTCTGTCTCTCTCTTAGTTATTCTCTTGCTACCTAACTTTTATTAACAGTGTAAAGTACAGTTTGTGTGTACTATTTATTATACAGTGTTCAGCATATCATCTAGTTTATTTCTAATTTCATTCCTAAAATCAGTCTCTCTAATTCTCTCTCCTACTTATATCATGATACAAAGCTGCTGAAAAATTAATAAGAATTGTGGTTGCAATAATATCATTCCTCAGGCTTTGTTTATATTTTTGTTTTTTTAAACAATAGAAAAAACAAACTACAAAAATTATCTTCAAAATATTCTGCTTTAACCAGATCTATATTAATTTTTTCTTGTAATCATTTTTTTTTTTTTTTACAGATTCGTCATCCGGTCGAAGAAACGCAGTGCATTATTTGCCCTTTGGGTAAAATACCGGATACAAATCATGAAGCTTGTCTAGATATTCCAGAAGTATTTCTCCGGCCGGATTCTCCTTGGGCTATTGGTGCAATGTCGTTCTCATCTGGTGGTATACTAATAACACTTCTGGTTGTCTCCGTATTTCTCAAACATAATGATACACCTGTGGTGAAAGCTGCTGGAAGGGAGTTAACTTATGTGCTACTTGTTGGTCTTCTACTTTGCTATTTAATGACATTTCTATTGGTACTCAAACCAACTGATGTGGTTTGTGGTTTTCAAAGGTAAGTTAATAAATTGTTTACTTATTCATTATTATTGCAATTATCTTTTATGACTTCATTAATTATTATTCTAGCCTTCAAAAGTGCCCTATATAGCATGCTATCTTGACTTTATATATTGTTATTAGGAACATTATTATTTATTTATGTATGCTTCGTTATATAGATCTTCATTAAACGATTCAGTAACAGATTGCCCAGAAATCACGACATGCGAAGAATGTATCGTCAGTAACGAAACAAATTCAGGATTACCATCTTGTTACATCCTATTTATACTAATTTTTATCGTCTGTCGTATGGGTCAAGCCCTACGCTATGCAAAACCCCCCCTCTAGGTCCATATAGCTATCACAAACTTCGGAGCCTTCTCTGTACACTGCCAAATCTGCGGAGAGTGTTCTCTCAATACAGACAACACTGCTCGACCCCAGACGCACACCACAAAGCAAAAAAAAATCTGGTGTGAAACACTCACACAAACTTTTTCTTACTCCAGTTCCGAAAATTATAATTGATGAATTTTATAGTTTCTGTACCAAATTTAATGAAATTCCTCGAAAACTGAAAAAACTTTTAGTAAAAGCGCACTTCCGGTTTACTAATTTTCTTGAAACTGGGAATTTTTGCCATCTATTTATTTCTAATTAATTTTGTTTGAATGATAAAATTGTATAATCAACTATGAATGCACTTTAGTGAAAAACATAACCCCGCCCTACCGCAAAACACCCCTTATAAATGACTTTATCAGGAGAAATGTTTAAAATAAAAGTTGCCGCTCTAGTTCACATTCCTAGTTTAAAGAAAATTGTTGGAGCCGATTTCGAGAAAATCCACAAAATTGAAAAATACATTTCAGCAAAAAGGCACCCGGTCATCCAATTTTTTTTTCTAACTCGGAATTTCAACAACACATTTAATTCTAATTAATATTATTTAGATGATAGAATTGTGTAGTAAACTGAAATAGTACTTTAGAGGAAACCCTAACTGCAACCCTCCTCCAAAAGTGCACTTAAATGAATTTGCCCAAAGAAATGTTTTAAATGAAAATTGTAGATTTTTGTATGTGTAGTTGAAATATACTAAATTTGAAGAAAATCGTTGGAATCACTTTTTTCAGAAAATCGCAAAAAAGTGAAAAAAACATTTAGTAAATTGGTACTTCCGGTTAAGGAATTTTGACAGTTGACCTAAATGGAATATCAAGTTTGAATTGTCTACGATTTTTCGTTTCTAAGCTATGCTTTTCACATACGTACAAACAGACCACTTTCTAAAAAACACTTTTTTGGATTCAGGGAACCTTAAAACGTATATTTCCGGTGAAAACTCTATATCGAAAATTTGACACGATTTCAATACTTCCTGTTACTTACAAGGATTAAGAGAAAGTAATAATATCTTCATTTCAAACCTTTTTTCCATTGAAATTTATTTTAGAAGGTTTGCTGTGGGTGCTGAGATATTAGACGTATAGTTACTCTAATAATTAGACTTGCTATTACACGAATATTTATTGTTTCAAGATTAATAAAATATTAAGAGCTACTAGTATAAAAATTCCTTCTTTTTTTTATCAAATTTATCCCTCATGCAAGTGCAAGCCTAATGAATATTGCCTATAAGCTCTTGTATTTATTCATTTCAGTTGACTTCCTTGGTTTTTTTACGATTGCCTAAACAGTACATCCTGGACACTTCTACTTTATACCTCATAATTCATTTTCCACGCTTCATACAGAAATATTTATTACCCAACGTTTATTAATATTTCATGTTACGATAAGACTTCAATAGTGTTTAAAAATATTTTATCTAAAAACTATAACATAATATTTTCCCAACTATCGATAGTTCAATAAAGGTAAAGGAGTGGGGGGGGAAGAAATGGATCCCGTTGCTGCAAATAAAATTTTATCTAGCCAATGAAATGTTCCAACTATAACAATATATTTGTTTATGATCCTGATATGCACCTGTAACTTCTGCATGACATATGGTCGTTTTTAGGCTCGTTTTTTAATGTTCCACAAAAAAATAAAATTTGAAATATTGAATTTCAATTTCATGTATAAATTTGTCAAGATATATATTTCAACTGTCTCTTTCCAACGTTCATACAGTTATAATAATTTTTTTGTCAATTCTCTGAGGGCCTCAAATTTTAAAATCACATGTGAAAATTCAATTAAATAAATTTTGCATTTTTTTATCAGGGAATACGACAATTTTCTTTTGATTCTACAACTTCCGAACATAAAAAGCTAAGATCTTCATTAAGTTATACTTATAAAAAATTTTATTTAGATTAGCTCAATGTTAACGTTACCATTTAATGAGAGCTATCCGGGTTTTCCCCCGCTTGGGAGCTCAGCAAATAACTAACCTGCAGTAAATGCCATCAGAGAATCTTGAGGCCTTTTTTGATAGAATTCAACATATCTACACTTCCTTGCTGTATAAATCGAAGCAAAACCCCCTTTCAAATATCTTACAAATCTGGTCGACAAGTTAAGGTGTATAATCGATATCTCCAACATTGAAAAACACAAGTCCAAGTAAAATTGCCTAAGACGCTTGAAGAAACACACAAACATTCGTCACTGGCCCTTCGAGATTTAAACAATGCCTTTCACCAAGGTTCTATTTTTGCTGTGGTTGGTTTCGCTGAGCTGGAAAGCATCAGAGATATTTTCCGTGATGGCCTGCTTCTTTTTTTGTGGCCATCGACCGGCTTCGGGCGTTCGCTCATTATCAGGATGTTTGTGCAAATTTGTTTATCAACTAAATTGTGTGCAAGTCTATGTTATCACACTGTTTGAAAAAGAAAACAAACCTGATGATGGGCGACCGCCTGAAACCGGTTGATGACCACAAAAAAGAAGCAGGCTGTCACGGAAAATATCTTTGATTCTATTTTTGCCTTCGAAAATAAAATAAAGAAGAAAACCGGTAAAACAAAAAATAGATTTACCACCCTATTCCTTGCAAAGACTATCGGTTGATGCACTGGAACGTAGAGTGCACACAAAAAAATAAATTAATAAGAAAACGGACTTATGTGTTACTCAATCGTCTTCTCCCAATCCTCCATCATCTTGCAAGCATTGTAAAGGCAAACATTGGAATGTCCAGTGCAATGATTCAATCGCCGTCGCGAGATAGAACTTCGGTTGGAAGTTATGACAGAATTTCCTTTGATAAAATGTTTGACTGATAACGGCCAAACATAACTATTGTTTATATTGACACAGACTGCACATCCTTTAGCTGAGAGCTGAGTAAAACATAACATGTTGAAAATGTACAATATCGTTCGCTGAAAAGTGCATGAGTGTTACCTGATAAGCAGTACTATTAATTTATAAATAAGTGTTTAGTATACAATTGTACAAATAAGCTTTAACAGCTGATTGTACAAACTTGAAAAAGGTTAATGTGGTGTAAAATCATCAGGTGAAGTTAATTGCAATTTATAACCAGAAATACTTTACTAGTAAGTAGTATTAGTACTATAGTAGTGTTAGTTTACAGTTTATATGGATGTATTCTACCTTTGACTATAGACAGCAAAATAGGGAAAACAACAAAAACAAATACTGTATCTTTAAAAGGCAGGAAAACCCTCGTATGTTTACCAAGGGACATAATACAAACTCTAGTCCTAGCATAAAGTTCTCTTTCCTTGTTCTATTAGTGCAACCCTTAGTTCTCTTAGAATCCACCTAGTAGTATAGCCGGGGGGGGGGGATTTGTAGTAGTCCAGAGAGAATATGAGGGAAGGCAGAGAACTCTTTATGTAATTGTCACTGCACTACTAGGCAAGACTAATTTCTTGTTTAAAACTATTTTCTCTAGTTATACCCCAGTAATTTATTCTCTTATTTACGATTAGCGAATAAATTATTGAACTTAAGCTTATCTTAAAGATTAGTAAATCTCTCAATATTTTATTGTACTTTTCTGGCTAAAAAAAAAAAAAATCTGGTGTGAAACACTCACACAACTTTCTCTTACACCAGTTCTCAAAATTATAATTGACAAATTTTATAGTTAGTGTCTCTTGGCGCCAAAATAAAAAAAATCTGATGTGAGAAAAACTCACACCACTTTCTTTTAATCCAGTTCTCAAAATTGTAATTGAAAAATTAATGAAATTCGTCCGAAAATTGTTCAGTATAAGCGCACTTCTGGTTTACTAATTTTCTTGAAACTCGGAATTTTAGCCATCTATTTATTTCCAATTAATTTTGTATGGATGATAGAATTGTATAATTAACTATGATAGCACTTGAGAGAAAAACATAACCCCACCTTTCCCTTAAATGAATTTTCTAAGAGATATGTTTTAAATAAAAGTTGTAGATCTTACTATATACGAAGTTGTGTAGTTTACTATATACGAAGTTTCAAGAAAAATCGTCGGAGCTCTTTTTGAGAAAATCGCTAAAAATTGAAAAAAAAATTTTAGTAAAGTGGTAAACTAAACGCACTTTCGGTCATCCGATTTTTTCAAACTCGGAATCGCAACAACATATTTAATTCTAATTAACATTATTTAGATGACAGCATTGTCTAATAAAGTGAAATACCACTTTAGAGGAAACCGTAACTTCACCCTCCCCCAAAAGTACCCTTAAATGAATTTTTGTAGAGAAACGTTTCCAAATAAAAGTTGTACTCTATGTATGTGTAGTTGATATAGCAAAGTTTCAAGAAAATCGTTGGAGCCATTTTTGAGAAAAATAAAAAAAATTAAAACTAGTAAATTGGTACTTCCGGTTGAGGAATTTTGACAGATAACGGACCGCCAGATCTCATGGTAATATCTAAGCGGAATATCAAGTTTCAACTTTCTACGATTTTTCGTTTTTGAGCTATGCTGTTCAAATACATACACACACACAGACCGGGTAGGGGCCTGCCGTTATGGGCGGGGTGCTCTGTTCGAAGCCACCGGCCGTGGGCGCGTCGCGCCTGGGGAGTGGTGGGTCCGGGGATAAGGCATTCGCGGGGGCTGGGCGTTGGACCGGTCTTTTCCTTTCCTGTTTTCGTTCCTTTCCTTTTATGTCATTTCCTTTTCTTTTTTCTTTTTTTTTTTTATAAATAAGTATAATGAAGAGTACAAATAAAAAAATTACGGTTAAAACGCAAGAAACAATGTTGAGGCTACCCTAGCCCAAAAAAGTAGTAAGACGTTAAATAGCGTAGACATGGGTAGGACAGAGTTTCCGTCAACTAGTGATTTCAGTCCTTTCCAGAAGAGTGTCAAAGTAAAACGGACTCCGCCTGTGAATACACCGCTTAATTCTGAATTAAGCACGGATGGAAAAAATTCGGATTCGAGGGATTCAAGCTCTGAACCTTCCCCACGGAGACGGGAACCGCGATTTGTCTCACCGGCAATTTCCGGTGTGCTGGCGGGTGGCCCGGTTGGGTCTCCGGAGCAGGCGGATATGGAGGATGCATGCAGAAGAGTTGATGAAGAATTGAAGCGCATGCGCGGAGTCATTGCGAAAATGAAAGGGGCGGCAAACCGGCAACGCAATATGAGTACGGACGTCAAAGATGGCTTGTTGGAAATTGAGGAGTTGGTCGAGGTCGTTCAGGCCCTTAGGGGTTTCTGGAGTGTTGCTTTGCAACGTTTGGTCCGTTTGTCGCAAGCCAAGCTAGATAAGCCTAAGCCGAAAGATATCGTGTCCGAGTCGACACAGACACCGTTGGCAGACAAAGGGTCAATTGCTACACAAAATATGAGGGTAGCAAGGAAAGTTGAAGTTGAAGTGCCCTTGGTCGATTTAGGAGAGAACACGACTCCAAATGAATGGGTCGAAGTACGCCCCAAGAGAGTTCGGGCCCCGCGGAAAGGTAGGGTGAGGGAGGAGGAAAATAGGATGGAGGAGGCTGGTTTGTCTAGGGAAGTGGGAAAGAGCTAAACCAAGGACGAAGAGGAACAGGAGATAGATAAGACCGCCGAGAACGCGCCCGGACGCGGTGCTAATTAAGCCTGCAGAGGGCAAATCATATGCGGAAGTGTTGAAAGAATTAGGAGAACGAATAAAACCGGAGGATGTAGGAGCCGAGGTTAGTCGCATCAGGCAGACTAGGGCAGGAGATATCCTGGTAGAACTAGGTGCCGAAACTAAAGATAAGGTAGCTTTCGGGGCAGCCCTTAATGCTGTACTCCAGGAAAAGGCAACGGCTACTTGCCTGGAACCTAGAACTACAGTAGAAATACGGGACTTGGATGCCCTTGCAGATGAAGAAGAGATTAGGCACGCTGTTGAGCAGCAGGTAGGCGGAAACCCAGGCGATCTTAGAATCCACCTGACGAAGGCGAGCAGTAGAGGTCTGAAGGCGGCGATTGTCCAACTCAGTGTAAGAATAGCGGACAAACTGGAAAAAGAAGGCATACTTCGGGTAGGCTGGGTAAGGTGTCGAGTTAGAAGAAGAATCACAGTCTTGAAATGCTTCAAATGCTTGTCATACGGTCATATGTCGGCAGCTTGTACGGGGCCGGACCGCAGCAATTTATGTAATAAATGTGGTAATGAAGGGCATTTGGCGGCTGTTTGTACGGCAGATATTAGTTGCATGCTGTGTCGTAATAGGGGTTTGGAGGATAAAAAGTGCCAGCACATACTAGGTTCAGGTGACTGTACTGTGTTTCGGCAAGCATTGGAACAAGCTAAGAAGAAATTCGCAATAGTATGAGAATCCTTCAAGGGAATCTCCATAGGAGTAGGTTAGCTGATTCTCTTTTGGATCAGCTGGTTGCTGAGAACGAAGTAGACATATTACTCCTTTGTGAGCAGTATAGAGTTAGAGACACCGGTCTTTGGTATAACGATTTGTCAGGCACAGCCGCAATTTGGATTCCTAATCAGGGGAGTTTTCCAATTGAGTCGTTCGGTACAGATAACGGATACGTGTGGGCGCGGAGTCGGAATATCACCTTTATCAGCTGCTATTTCACTCCCAATGAGAGCGTACATGAATTCAGGAGGAAGTTAAACTCCTTGGAGGATGATATTCGAGAGATGACTGGCCAAATCATTGTGGTCGGCGACTTTAATGCTAGGGCGGAAGACTGGGGTAGAAATAGACTGGGGTATGCCTCAGACGGAAATGAGGGGTAGAAATATTCTCGAAATGATATCCAGAACAAGATTGGTTGTGCTTAATGAAGGGAACGTGTCTACATTTAGGCGTCCGGGTTATTCAGAAACGATTCCCGATATCTCCTTAGCTTCGGAGAACCTGGCATCTTTTGTTGAACATTGGAGGGTTATTGAAGAAATTACTGGGAGCGACCACCAATATATCACGTTTAGAATAACGCAAAATGTGGATAGGATATGGAAGCCAAAGGATAGTGTAGGCTGGAATCTGGATAAGATGCATGAAGAGGTTTTCTGGAAGGCGATTGAGGACGGGATGACGCAAAGCAACCCGGTTAGTGTGGAGGGTAGAGTTGGAGCTGAGGCAGTGGTTACATTAGGCATGGAAATTATCTCGGAGGCGTGTAACCAATCAATGCCCAGGAGAGTTTCTTGGAGAGGGAGGCGGCCAGCCTATTGGTGGAATTCGCGAATTGCGGATCTCCGAAGGGATTGTATTAAGAAGAGGAGGAGGGTTCAACGAGCAAGAAGGAGGCCGACGGCCGCATGCCGTGCAGCTGAATATAGAGGCGAAACACGAGCTGCGGAAGGCAATTTACCTGAGCAAAAAACGCTGTTGGGATTCTCTCGTAGCAGAAGTAGACCGAGATCCTTGGGTTTAGGTTACAAAATCGTAACTCGAAAGATTGCCGGCTTTAAGAAGCAAGCGGTCTTGGATGCGGTGGCTATGGAGGGGATTGTAAAGGGTCTTTTTCCCACACACCCCGAAAGGCCAGAGAGATTATTTGAAGTCCCTATGAATATCCCGTTTTTTACGGAAGAAGAACTGCAGGAAGCAGCGGTTACTTTGAAAACCAAGAAGGCCCCAGCCCGGACGGCATACCCAATGAAGTTGTAGCAATGATAGCCCGAGGAAAACCAGACATATTGTTACAAATGTTTAATGCATGTTTAAAATCCGGCATATTTAGTTATAGGTGGAAGATTGCCCGGCTAGTTCTAATTAGCAAAGGCAAGGGAGATTCATTCCCCTCGTCATTCCATCCGCTATGCATGCTGGATACGGTAGGAAAGCTCTTTGAGAAACTTATTAAGCTAAGGCTTACGGAAGAAATTTGGGAAGCAGGCGGTCTATCACCCAGGCAGTATGGCTTTAGACCAGCTAGGTCTACACTGCAAGCAGTAGAGGAGGTTGTAAGGGCGGTTCAAAGAGCAGAAAGTCGTAGTCAACGTATGCGGAAGATAGTATTGTTAGTCACGCTAGATGTTAAGAACGCGTTTAAATCCCTCAAGTGGTCTGACGCCCTGCAGGCATTGGAGAGGAATTTCCATATTTCGCCGTATTTATTGAGGGTTCTCGACGACTACTTCAGGGATAGGTCGCTAGTCTACCAAACAGAGACAGGTCCTAAAATTATGACCGTCACTGCGGGAGTTGCGCAGGGGTCGATTCTAGGCCCCGATATCTGGAACGTCACTTACGACGGATTGCTGCGGTTGGAAATGCCTGAAGATACGGCATTAATCGCTTACGCTGATGATGTTGCAGCGCTGATATCGGTGCGGAATTTAGACAAAGCGCAAACCAAGTTACACCAGGTTATGCGAAGAGTGAATGGTTGGATGGTGGAACATGGACTTGAGTTAGCTTTAGCTAAGACGGAGGTCGTGATATTGACAAAAAGAAGGATCAACCCGTGCATTCGTTCTATGTTGGTAGGGAAGTGGTGACTTCGTCTAGAGCGGTTAAGTACTTGGGTGTAACCATGGACGTTAAGCTCAGCTTTGGAAGACATATCCAAGAGGCTGCCGATAAAGCTGCGGGTGCAGCAGCGCGTCTATCAAAGTTGATGACCAACGTGCGAGGTCCCAGGGCGAGTACTCGCAAAATATTGATGAGTGTTTCCCACTCTGTGATGTTGTACGGCGCAGAAATTTGGGCAAGGGCCTTGCGAAAGAAAGTTATAAAAAAAGGCTCGCGCGGGTGCAGAGACTCGGCGCACTCCTGATTGCCTCTGCTTACCGCACCGTGTCAGAGCCGGCCGTCTTGGTAATAGCCGGGGTTATACCTATAGCCCTCCTAGCTCAGGAGCGGGCAAGAATCTATGCCAGACGGGGCGAGAATAATCGCGTGGAAATAGCTAGGGAAGAGCGAGAGCGTACCATGGCAGCGTGGCAAGAAGAGTGGGATGCGGAGCGCCGAGGCCACTGGACCGCTATCTTAATTCCAGACATTAGAAGCTGGGTTGGTAGAAGCCATGGTGAGGTAAATTATCCCTTGACCCAAGTCCTTTCTGGACACGGATTCTTCAGAGACTATCTGAAAAAGGTAGGTAAAGAAGAAGTATCGGCCTGCTTGTATTGCCAAGCTCCACGCGACGATGCTCGGCACACGGTTTTTGAATGCGAAAGGTGGGCTCGACCCAGAAGTAACCTTGAGCAGGAAGTCGGGGAACTGGTGCCTGGAAGGTTTGTCCAGACTCTGTTGAGTAGTCGCAACAACTGGACAAAGGTTACTTCCTTTGTCCGGGAGGTAATGTCGACTAAACGTGTAGAGGTGAATATGGGAGAAGGGGCTCGTTAGGGCTAGGTTAAGAAGCCTAGCCTGATGCAGTGCTGAGAAAGCGAATCCAGGTTAGGCTCAGGTGTATGGGGGGTTTTTAGCCGGTAGGCATGTTTATATGGAGTCCGGCACATTGATGTGCGTAAGTAGCATTCCCCCCTCTTAAAAAAAAAAAAAAAAAAAAAACTAGGAGTAAGAGAAAATAAAAAAACTGACAGATATCAAAAATCTTCTTCTGTTTTCAAATTAAGAAATATAAAATATTTTTGTACTTTGCTTATCACATCACTCTTGGCATAACTATCTTCTAACTGAACTGTCATTTCAAGTTTTGTTTTTTGAAAATTTGATGCAAAGCGCTTTCTGATAGTAGTACACTATCAGTCTATGGGTCGCATATTATGTCCTCGCATCAAAGTTTTAACATTCATATATTTGAAGAGAAAGTAATCAATTTAAATTATATTAATTATAATAATAGAAAATTCAGCCCAGAATTATTTTGTTTTCTTTTTGTTTTTATTTTGCTTCAACAAAAGCATATGATTATGGTGTATTGGCAAAGAAATAAATCTTAAAAAAATTATGTATAAAGTACGTTGTATTCGTAAAAAGAATAACATTAAAGGTAAAAAATACGGAAGTTCATATGGAGGAGGCGGTTCTCTCTAGGTGTTAGTTGGGCGCTTTTGAAATGGATGGTTTGCACATTATACAGTCAGGTGGAAATAAGAAAGGAACGGCAGGGGAGGAACCATACAGTGTGTATTTATATATTTGTTTCTCCGTACGGTTAGTGTTGTGGTATGGTTAGTGGATTGTGTGAGTGCTACAACCTTAGTATTGTTATGGGAACAGAATAGTCCTTAATACTTCACATTTACACAACTCCCATTGTCTTACCGTACTTTTTTTATGTTTAGGGTTTTTTTTATGTTTATGTTTTATGTGTATGTTTAATTAGAGTAATAGTTTTGAGTAATTACAATTTGCTTCTAATGAATATTAATTTTAATGGATTAGATTAAATAAAGGACATGGCTAGGCTAGCCCAAGCTAACATGTATTCAAATGGTTCTTTATGGCACCCCAATTTTTTCTGTCTGTTTAATTAGGATTCTGGAGAACGACTTTTTCAGGAAGGCTTAAGCATTTCCCCGCACTTGCCCCGCACCCCCTGCAGAACCGAATCCGTCGGCAAACAAGCCTTTAAACTAGCTTTTTTCATCTTTCTAGCAAGCCGTAAAAGCTATCTTGTCCCTTTCTTGCGTTTACATGTTTATTGATATGGCAAAGTTCCTAAAAAATGGCAAGAAATTCTGCCTTTGAAGAACTACATATCAATGAAATGATCAAATGATCAACTTACTGTATGTATTTCACCCGCAAGGGGTATCCGTTGCATGCAATTACTTGGGGAGGAGCGACCTCACGGATTACCACAGCTCAATACTCCATGCACTTTGTCAGATCAGTTCACAATACACTTACACTACATACACTCTACTCTTTACAGACAAGGACAAGCACGTACAAAACTAGGGTCTCCGCCCGTAATTAATTGGTGTAAGGAAGTGATTAGCTCAGTGGTAGCGCTCTGGACTAGCAACGAGCAGCTCCCGGCTTCGATTCCAGCATGCTGCCCTTAAATTTCTCTTCCTAGGACCTCTACAGCTCACTGCCTGGTGATGGGCAGTGTTGTCTGTAGCTAAGGAACACTGCTTGGAGGCCGGTAGTACAGTGAGAAGGTTCGGGGGCACAATAGATCTTTCAGGTCGCAGTGCAATAATCCCTTATGACAATCTACAATCTACTGTATATACACAGATGGCACGAAATCAATGAAGGATTTTGGGATCCATTTATAATCCTACCCCTAACTTACCATTTATAATCCTACCCGAATCTCCAGAGTAGAACGACCAATTTTTAGAGTGCTATTAAAATAGTAAAATGATGTAATAGAAGTATTTTCCAGCCGAAGAATGGCCTGCGGAAGGAAAAAAAGATCAAGTCAATGCCAATTACAACGGAATCTAACAGCTGCTTGCTCACGATGTGCAAATGTAGACGAGGCTGGGGACCTAGTGTTGTTGATGAAAGGTGTTTTATTTTCGGCCTACCATTTATTGTCAAGTAATCAACATTAGCTTTCATTTTAAATTGTAACATTTATTTTAGGGCCGCTGTAGAAGTGAAGCTTTGTATTATTATTGTATTTTGTTAACAAATTATTGTTCGCAGTTATAAAAAAACACAAAATAACGTCGCCATATCATATAACATGAATATCAAGCTTATAGTGAATATCAAGCTTATAGTGAAAAAAAAAATTATTTCAGCCTATTTGTTTCCATAATCGTATATGTAAATAAATGGGGAGAGTTGGTGAGTACAGGACTCTCTTCATTTACTTCATTTTGATAGTGTACAACAATATATTGAGGGGGAAAAGTATCCATTATTAGGCCATCATAATTTAACAATATTTGTTTTGTAATGTACCCATGTATAAAATATATTTCTGAGAGAATTTTATTCGTTTAATTTCTCTGTTGGCATATTTCAGTCTTTTGATTTTTATTTTTCCTTACTCCTATTAAGAGGAAGTATTGTAATCGTATCAAATTTTTGATATCGAGTTTTCACCGGAAATATCCGTTCTGAGGCCCCCTGAGTCAAAAAAAAAAAAGGTTTTTAGCAAATGGTCTCTCTCTCTCTCTCTCTCTCTCTCTCTCTCTCTTTCGAGTTGTACTGTACACGCTTCACATCGTCTCTATAATAATTTATCTTTTTATATTGGAAAGAGTTTGTTTTTCTTCAAAAATTTTTGCACATATATTTAGTAAAAAGTGCTTTTTTTAGTGGTGCTAATTTTGTTCACTTTGCACGATGTGTTCTGTATAAATTAACTTTTTATTAATTGAAAGTGTAATAGTATTGAACAGAATTGTTTAAAGCAGAAGAGGACTCTGACCGCAAGTATTGCTTATTATTCTTCATACTTGTTATTTATAGAAATTGTAATCAAATAATTTAACAATTCATCCAATAATCAATTAATTTTTAATAATTAAATAATTACACAATTTATTTGATTATCAAAGTGAAAATTTTTAAAAAATGATCAAGTGTGGTAAATGCGACACGGCTATTTCTCGAAGTGCTGTAAAAGCTGAACCACAGTGTGCTCAATGCCGAAAAATTTATCATCTCTCTTGTACTTTTCTTAAAGAGATGGACTGGAGTAATTTTTTGGAGCTTAATAAGACATGGAGTTGTCCAAGTTGTGTTTCTGAAGCTAGATTGACCCGTTCGGATACTACGCCTGTTAGTCCACTATGTGGTAAACCCTTGAAAGCTAAAATATTAACAGCGAATAAGAGTGTTCTCAATAACTTCATTGAATCACAGAAGATCAAGAACACTGAAATATTGCGGCTATTGAGTCTTGTCAGAAATCGGTAGAGGACAGTGTGGCCACAATGAACGCACTGCAGGCAAAAGTAGATGGCTTGGTGGGGCAGGTCGAGACGCTTACATTGTTAAATAATGAGCTTCAAGTTAAAATAACAGACCTGGAGATGGCAGTTCAACTACTTAGGCAGAATGAAAGGAGGAAACATCTAGAAGTACATGGCGTTCCAGTGAGAACGGCAGAGAGCCCTTAGAGATTCTAAGGAATGTGACTATTGCACTGGGAGTTTCCTTGGCCGAGACTGACATTGAGACCGTGTACCGTGCGCGGCCTGCACCGGCCTTTACTGATGTTCCTCGTCCTCCTCCGGTTATAGTTAAGTTTCTCAGGCAAGGCTTGAGTAACCTAGTTACTGAGAAGAGGAAGGTGAAAAGAGATTTGAATACCACGGATGTAGGTTGGTCACATAATGATCGCCATCCAGTGTATAATAATGAGTCACTTACTCCTTATTTCAAGAAAATATACGGAGCTGCCCGGCTGGCGAAGAAAAATAATATAATAAAATACGTATGGGTGAAGAATATCAAAGTGCTACTGAGAAGACAAGATGGTACGCCTGTGATAGTGGCGATGAAGTTAAGTGATATGCCTTCCCATTAGGTATCATTTTGCGTTTACTTCTTTCATTTTATTTCATTTCTGATTAATTTTATACTTTTAAATTTTTTCAAATTAAACCCTGTGCATTATAGAAATGCTCATTTATATAATGGTGCGTATTGTTTAAGTTTCTTTCAGTCAAACACACTTACAGTCAAAAAGAAGTTGAAAAATAATCTTTACTTTTCAAGGGGAAACATTTCTGTAATTGAGATTGTTTTTGGAATTGTTTTAAATAGTTACTATAAATTTTCATGTAACTTTGAATTTCGTGTTTCTTATTGTAATGATTAGTTCTTTGAAAATTTGCCATGTTAACTGTCAATCATTGTTGGGGCATATCGATGAATTTAGAGATTTCTTTACTCCAAATTTTTACCATATCATTGGAGTGACTGAACCTGGCTGAAACCTCACATTTCTGAAAGAAATATTCACTTGGACAGTTACTATTTTTTGCGTGGGATAGAATTGGCAAGGTGGGGGGTGGCGTTGGTGCATACATTCATGCTTCACTTACTGCCTCCTTGTTGGCAGCCTCTCAAGCTGCTTTCTGTCATCGTCCCAAATACATTATTCTTGAAATTTCTGGACTGAGTTTTTCTAAGTTACTGTTAGCTGTGGTATATCGTCCTCCCAAAATTGGTTTTCTGTCTGACTTTGGGAATGACTTCCGCCTGTTTTTCACGATGACTCTAATATTATAATAGTTGGTGATTTTAATTCTGATCTTTTACAAAATTCATATGACAGCTCCCATATCCGCAGTTTATATCATGGTCTAGGTCTCTCATTGGTTCTTCATTCTCCCACACATCATACTGCTACTAGTAGCACTTGGCTTGATTTATGTATTGTTGATGACCTAGACAAAGTGCAGTCATTTTCTCAGACACCTGTCACTTTTCTTTCTATGCATGATCTTATTGAAATTTCTTACTTAATTCACATTCCAACCTATAAACCTTCTGTTTTCAATTACAGGAATTATAAGCAAATCGATGACGAGGCTTTCTTGAAACATTCAGAAATCAGAGACCTTTTTCCGTGGTAGCCTGCTTCATTTTGTGGTCATCGACCGGTTTCGGGCGTTCGCCCATCTTCAGGATGCGTTTTTCAGACAGTGTGACAACACAGACTCGCAAAGAGTAACTTAGTTTCACTGAGTGTGAAACTTCAGTCTGTGTTGTAACACTGTCTGAAAAACGCATCCTGAAGATGGGCGAACGCCCGAAACCGGTCGATGACCACAAAATGAAGCAGGCTACCACGGAAAATGTCTCTGATCACTGGTTCC
The DNA here is from genome assembly GCA_011037195.1 of Triatoma infestans. NCBI lineage: Eukaryota > Metazoa > Arthropoda > Insecta > Hemiptera > Reduviidae > Triatoma > Triatoma infestans. Next base: position 36,403 of record JAAEAF010002039.1, read on the forward strand.
CGGGGGACTCTGGGAACCACCCCAGACAACAAACTTTAGAAAGTTGGATTGGTCTCATTTTTTTGGAAACCTCTTCGATCGATCAAAAAATTAATATATTAAACAGTAACTTGTTACAATCTTTAAATCGTTTCGCGCCTGTTCGTACCGTGCATACTAAAAGATCGCCTGCTCCTTGGTTAACTAATGAAATTCGCAGTCTTATGAAGGAAAGAGACAAACTGCGTAAAGCATTTATCCGATCTAAATCTATTACAGTCCATAATAAATATAAAGTGATTAGAAACCAAGTTCAGTCTCTGATAAAGTCGTCTAAATGGAAATTTTATGCCAATAGAATTAATATGTGTACAAATTCCAAATCTCTGTGGTTGGAATTAAGAAATCTTGGTCTTGTGAAATCTACACTCTTTTGTAATAATCCATTCACCCCAGATCAGTTAAATAATTACTTCTCATCTGTCTCTAATGTAAATGACTCTCTTCATTTATCTGAATCTCTATTCTCACAATTTGAAAGTTTTGATGAAAATAAATTCTATTTTAAGCACATCACTCTTTATACTTTTTTAAACAGTATCCTCCAGGATAAAACTGAAGCTAGAGGAACCGATGAATTACCCATTTCTATTATCAAGAAATCCTTACCGTGTATTACTCCTTATGTCCTAGATATTTACAATCATTCTCTTTCCTTTTCTTGCTACCATTCTCTCTGGAAACAATCTTGTATTCTCTCTGGAACCAATTCCTAAATCAAAAAATCCCTCCTCACTAAGTGACTACCGCCCAATTTCTATCCTTTCCTCTTTATCTAAACCTTTGGAAAGAAAGTGTTGGAAAGAATAGTGTTTTCTCAAGACTACTTAGATCGCAATAATTTACACGACCCGTTTCAATCAGGTTATCGAAGGGGATTCAGCACGAAGAGTGCTTTGCTGAAAATAACTGATGATATTCGCAAAGCCGTTGATAATCGAATGGTAACAATTCTGGTTTTGTTCGACTTCAGTAAGGCATTTGATTGTGTTAATCACAATTTATTATTGAGAAAGTTGAAAGATATTGGTTTTTCCGTGAGCTCACTGAAATGGTTTCATTCTTATTTTGAAAATAGAGAACAGCAAGTTAATGTGGATAATATGGCTTCTTCATGGCTGAAGGTTAGTGCTGGAGTTCCGCAAGGATCAGTTCTGGGTCCCTTACTTTTCTCTATTTATGTCAGCAGCATCAGTCAAGTGATGAAGTTCTGCAATCATCTGATTTATGCTGATGATTTGCAAATCTATTACCATTGTCTTCCTGCTTCATTAGATGAAGGCATCCGTAAAGTTCAGAGTGATGTTTCTTCGATATCTTCTTGGGCCGAAAGTAATTGTCTCAAGGTAAATATATCAAAAACAAAGGCATTGATTGTGGGAAACTCGAAATTCATTAGTAGAATTCATTTTGAGAATTTACCACATCTTGCATCTATTCCCTACGTTAGTTCAACAAACAATTTAGGTGTAATTATTAACAATACACTATCTTGGACTGATCACATACAACAGATTTCCAATAGGATTTATAAAACTATTTACCAATTCAAATATAATAGGCACGTGTTACCTACGGACCTTCGAAAGATGCTCATTTCCACGCTAGTGTTTCCTCATTTAGATTATTGCTGTTTAGTTTATAATGACCTCACAAGAGAATTGAATCCTAAACTTCAAAAAACCCTCAATTCATGTGTTAGATTTATTTTTAATCTTAGGAAAGATGAGCACATAACTCCTCACCTTCTATCTCTTCGTTGGTTGAACTGCGAAAATAGGAGAAAGTATTTCTTGGGTATGATGTTCTACGTTCTCCTTAGCACTAGGAGAACCCTCGTACCTTGCCAGTTCACTTGTTTTCAAGTTTAATGTTAAAAAACTATTTACCAGAACTGACTTGACAGAATTAGTTATACCAGTGCTTCGCACCACTACTTATCAGAGATCTTTTGTTATTGCGGGCAGTAAATTTTGGAATTCTATATCAGTATCAATTAAAACATCAAAAACTTGAACAACTTTCCAAAGTAAATTATATGAACACTTATTTCATAATCAGCATTCTTGTTAATTGATTTTTAATTTTCTTTCCATATTATATAGTATTTAAATTATTATTTTTCATTTTTTACTTTCTCTTACTCCTAGTCAAATTTTCGATATCGAGTTTTCACCGGAAATATCCTTTTTGAGGTCCCCTGAGTCCAAAAAAGTGGTTTTTAGCAAATGGTCTGGATGTGTGTGTGTGTGTGTGTGTGTGTGTGAACAGCATAGCTCAAAAACGAAAAACCATAGAAAGTTGAAACATGATATTCCGTTTAAGTATCACCATGCGATCTGACTGTGCGTTATCTGTCAAAATTCCTCAACCGGAAGTACCACTTTACTAGTTGACTTTTTTACTTTTTTGCGTTTTTCTCAAAAATGGCTCCAAGGATTTTCTTTAAACTTGTTACATCAACTACATATACAAGGAGCTACAACTTTTATTTGAAACGTTTCTTCCGAAAAATTCATTTAATAGTACTTTCGGGGGAGAGGTGGGGTTACTGCTTCCTCTAAAGTGCAATTTCAGTTTATCTGAAATACTGTCATCTGAATAATGTTAATTAGAATTAAATATGTTGTAGAAATTCCGAGTTTGAAAAGATCGAATGACCGGAAGTGCGTTTACTTTTCCACTTTACTAAATGATTTTTTTTCATTTTTTCGCGATTTTCTCAAAAATGGCTACGAAGATTTTCTTGAAACTTTATATATAAACTACACATACAAAGATGTACAACTTTTATTTAAAAGATTTCTCTGGGCAAATTCTTTTAAGGGCAGTTTTAGGGGAGAGTGGGGTTATGTTTTTCTCTTAAGTGCTATCATAGTTGATTATACAATTCTATCATCCAAACAAAATTAATTAGAAATAAATAGATGGCCAAAATTCCGAGTTTCGAGAAAATTAGTAAACCGGAAGTGCGCTTTTGCTGAATAGTTTTTACAGTTTTCGACAAATTTCATTAAATTTAGTATTCTACAATCAAATTTGTCAATTACCACTTTGAAAACTGGAGTAAGAGCAAGTTGTGTGAGTGTTTCACACCAGATTTTTTCCATAAGTATATTGCAAAGTAAAAAATTTTTGAAATAAATTTTTCATAGAAAACACATGTTATGGGATCATCCGATAGAAAAAAAAATATAATTTTTAAATTATTTTTATAAATATCCGTGTGTTTGCGTTTCCAAATCGAGTTTCCACCAAAACTACACATAGTAACATAATCTTATAATGTGAGGACAACCTTATAACACACACATAGTGACATAACCTTATGTTATAACCTCCCCCATTAACAAATCAATATGTGTGAGTGTAAAAGAGACATTACGTTGAAGTGAATTTCTACACGAACTTGGTGAATGTGCTCTGACGCTGGATGAGAATCCAAAACCGGCTAAGAACAAAAGGAATATGCATACTTCGAACGAATAACATACCAGAAATTAAAACGATTTCATGGGATTTCTAATATGTTTACAGTTTTTAAAAATTTTTAAGAAAATATAACACAAAAAAATGGGTCAATGAAAAATTGAAATCAACATTTTAATCAAATAAGTTCTGTTTACAATCAGTTCCCCGAACAGAAATAGGTCATTACTTGTAATTTTTTTTTGGTGAATATTCATAATTAAAAAAGTTTTTCGTTAATTAATTCCACCACCAAGTTTGGACTAATTCCAAAAATCTAAAAAATATGTGACCTTGTTAATAGAATTTTTTTTTTTTTTTTAACTATATGTAACATTACATAATGGTTTTTGATTAATTTAGTTAACTTTTTTTCCAGATTTGGTGCTGGATTCTGTTTTACCGTTGTATATGCGGCATTGCTCACCAAAACCAATAGGATATCCAGAATATTTAATGCTAGTAAAAGAACTGCTAAGAGACCATCATTCATCACACCAAGATCACAACTAATTATATGTTCTGGCCTAGTTTTTGTGCAGGTATGTTTGTTTTTTAATCAATAGTTTCATTGAATAAATTGGTTGGATCTGCAGCAGTGCTTCCAAAATCTGAGATTACAATTTATTATTTCTAATTGACCAATTTAAAACGTAATTAAACTTATTAAATTAATACTTAAAAAATATTGGCTTATCTGATTTATTATTTTATTATTATTAATCACACCCTCCTGGCCACCGTACCTAGCACATAGCGTCAAAACCGGTGCCTATAGTCACTTGGTCTTACCTACATAGCAGGCAAGTTACCGTACCTGCCACAGGGAGTCGATCCTCTACTTATCCGTCTAGTCCTTCATTCCACCGCTATTTCTCGAGCAAACTTTGGGCACTTTTTATTAGTTCATAGCATTCCCCCAGCCAGTTCTTTCCCTTTCTTCACAGCTTGAATTCCAATGTGGATTCTAGCTTCATCAAGAAGAGGACACCGAAATAGATCATGATGCATCGTGTCTCTCAGCGCACTCACAAATCTTTCAACCAGCTCCAGCCCATGGGAGCTTTGAGCTGTACTCCCCATGCCCAAGTAAAATATTGTGTTACGGTGTGGGATAGCTCAGAGCCACCGGGATCGACAATCTGTTTGGCAAATTCTGGGAAGAAATCATATGTTGTTCTCCATTTATCCGCCACATCCCAGCGTCTTTACCATTTCCCAGTCTCATACTCTCGGATCTTATTCTTTATTACAGGCTTATACGATAAATTTTACCTCAGTATACCTAAATTTAGCCGTCAGCAATAGAGCGAAACCTATAGATTCATTCCCCAAGCACCCGCGCCCAAGCAATTGTTCCAGAAGATATGCTTAAATTTGAACAGTTAGCATTCAAAAAAAAACTTGAAGAAAATTTCGTAAAATGCATCGAATTGTATAGTTTGGAAGAAACCTTGTCCAGAACTCTCACTAAAAATCACTTTTCTTGGGTAAATGTTTCAAATAGAAAGTGATAGCACTATGTGTAAACAGATCGTTATGCGAGTTTTAAAGTGAATCGCTAGGAGTCCATTTGCGAGAAAATCGTTAAAGAACTGGAAAAACCGTTTAGTCTGCCCCCCCCCCCCAGATGATAATTTATGATCGAAACATTTAGATCAGATACGTCTGTGATACTTAGACAAATACATACATCAAGTTTGGAGCTTCCAAAGATTTTTTTCATTTTTTAAGATATTTTGTCTACACATACAGAGATCTTGCGCTAAACGTATATTTCACCTTTTTTTTTCTTTTTTTTTTTTTTGTTATCAAGGAGGTCTCAAAACAATATTTTTCGGTGAAAAACACAATTTCGAAAATTTGTCATGCTCGCTGTACTTCCTCCTACAGCAGTAAGAGGAAGTAAAAAGAGGAAGAGGAAGTGAATCCTCACACGACTTTCCCTTACACCAATTTTCACGATTATTATAGACAAATTCTCCAAACTCACAATTTTTATTGGAAGATTATGTCTCTACAATGATACACCAATTCGAATAAATCTAAACTTAATAAAACGATTTTTTTTTTTTTACCTCACCACTTTTCTAAATCCCCCTTAAATATTTTAGAAACAAAAAGTGTCTTGTTTGTACAGGAAGTATAACCAAATTAAATAAACTCGTTAGTGGTCTTTTTAGAGACATTCCCGGAAAGCGGAAAACGAAAAAAAACAGTAAAGTCTAAACACTTCCTGTTTACCAATTTTCATATAACACAGAATTTTTCAGTTCACCATTTTGTTATTATTATAAGAGTAAATGTTGTCCTCCTCTGTAATCAGTGTTACATCCATACTTATATGTTTGGTACATTTGGGTTTATGTGCATAATATTATTTTGCATTAGATATTAACAATACACTCAAAAATCATAATTTAAGTTTGTTTGTTTACAGAAAAAAAAAGGAAATAATTACAAAAAGTTTTTTATTTTCAATTTAGTTTATATTTTAGGACAACCACTCAGGACGATTTATCGACCATCAGTTTGTCCTTTCAGTTGTTGTTACAAATAGTAGTTACGTTCTTTTTTGTCCAATAAAGGCATTTTGTATTATTATTAGTTATTAGAACCATACATTGTACTGAAGTGGTACTTTAGAGGAAAGCTTAACGCTACTGGTCCTCCGGAACCCCCCCCCAAATTGTTTCAAATCCTAACTTACAGGTAACCCAAAAGTAACAGGTATTTAAAGTTTGTAGATTACTATGTATACAAAGTTTAGAAAATCATTGGAGCCATTTTCCCAGAAATTCGTACAAAACTGAAGAAAAAAAATCTATTTAGTAATAGTTTCACTTTGGATGGATTTTGACCGAAATTTTCGTTATCAGATGCGGCAAATAGTTTCAAAAAGTTTAAGCTATCTGCGATTTTTCTATTTTGAGATTTTTTTGTTATTTAACACACACAGACTATTCGCTAGAAACAACTTTTACAAAATGTTTATTATTTCCGGTGAAAAACTAAATTTCGAAAATTTGACATGCTCAGTAGCGCCACTTATTTAAGTAAGTAAACAATCTAGTGTGAAATACTCACACAACTTTCTCTTACTCCAGTTTTTGAAAAATTGTGATTGACAAATTTTATAGTTAGTATACAAAATTTAATGAAATTCGTCGGTGTTACTATGGAGAAAAACGCAAAACCTGAAAAAACTGTTCAATAACAATGCACTTCCGGTTTACTAATTTTTGTAATTAGTTTTTTTACTAACTTTTTCGAGAATTCGGAATTTTGGCAATCTATTTATTTCTAATGAAATTTGTCTAGATGGTAGATTTGAATAATCAACCAAGATAGGACTTTAGAGGAAAACATAACCCCACCTCTTCCCGAAAAGCCCCATTATATGACTTTACCAGGACAAATGTTTCAAATAAAAGTTGTAGCTCTTTATATGTGTAGTTCATATTCTAAGTTTAAAGAAAATCGTTGGTGCCGTTTTAAAGAAAATTTGACTGAAACGTTCTTGCCAGATCTAATGGTGATATAAAAGAGATGAAAAACAATACAACCGTGAGTTAACGGAGACTTTCTGAGATATATTTCTTTCTCTCTCTCGCACACATACATAAACATTATATATATATAAAATAAACGCTTGAAAATCCGTCCAACCGAATTAACAACATTAATGCATGTCACATGGGTTCTGCTTCCATGGACCCCTCGGCAACCAATGGTATTAAACATTCACACAACTTTCTCTTACTCCAGATTTCAAAATTGTAATTTACAGATTTTATAGTTACTGTATGAAATTCGTCGGTATTTTTATGGGGAAAATCGCAAAAATGAAAAACTGTTCAGCAAAAGCGCACTTCCGGTTTACTAATTTTTTTGAAATGCGGAATTTTGGCCATCTATTTATTTTTAATTAATTTTTGTCTGGATTGTATAATCAACTATAATAGCACTTTAGAGAAAAACATAACCCCACTCCTACCCCAAAAGCCCCAATAAATGACTTCACCAGGAGAAATGTCACAAATAAAAGTTGTAGCTCTTCATATGTCTAGTTCACATTCCTAGTTAAAAAAAAATCGTCGGAGCCGTTTTAGAAAAAATAGTAGAAAACTAAAAAATACATTTCTGTAAACACATACTTCCGGTCATCCGGATTTTCTTCAAACTCGGAATGTCAACAACATGTTTAATTCTAATTAATATTATTTAGATAATAGAATTGTATAGAAAATTGAACAAGCACTTTAGTGGAAAACCTACCCTACCCCTTCTTACAACAAAAGTAGTGCCTTTAAGTGAATTTTCCCGGAGAAAAGTTTCAGATAAAAATTGTAGATCTGTGGTTGTGTAGTTGATATACCAAGTTTCAAGAAAATCGCAAGAAAGTGAAAAAGAAAAAACATTCAGTAAAGTGGTACTTCCGGTTGAGGAATTTTAACAGATAACTTACTGACGGTTCCCATGGTGATACCTAAACAGAATATCAAGTTTGAACTTTCTGCGATTTTTCATTTTTGAGCTATGCTGTTCACTCACACCCACACTATTTTCTAAAAACCACTTTTTTTATACTCGGGGAGACCTCAAAACGGATATTTCCGATGAAAATTCAATATTGAAAATTTGATCTGATTACAATACTTCCTCTTACTACAGGAGTCGGATATGCAAACGATGTGGCTGCGCTTATTGCCGCTCGCGACAGCAACAAAGCCTAGCTAAAACTGAATCAAGTGATGCGTGTTGTCAAATAGATGGATGGCCGAGCATGGGTTGTCGCTGGCAGTGACCAAGACAGAGATCGTGGTTCTAAGAGGATCCCCATGAGCATCTAATGGCGCGCTGGAGAGGGAGCCGTGATGTCTAAGGATACGGCAAGATATTTGGGACTAATAATCCTTAAAATGTTGAGTTTTGACAAGCAAATACAGTATGCAGCGGATAAGGCCGCGAAGGACACTGCTGCACTGAGCCGGTTGATGGCAAACGTTGGCGGCCCACAGGCCAGTACGCGTCAAGTACTAATGAGCGTGCCGCACTCGATACTCCTCTATGGACCGAAGTGTGGGCAGATGCGCTCAATAAAGAGACGTACAGGAAAAGGGTAGCCAGGGTACAGAGGCTGGATGCATTAAGGATCGCCTCTGCGTACCGCACTGTGTCCAAACCTGCAATTATGGTTATTGTCGGAGTGATCCCCATTGCATTCCTCGCAGGGGAACGTAAGAGATAGTATGACAGTAGGGCGAAAGGAAGAAAAGTAATTCTCTCCTGGGAAGAAAGAAATCGATCCTTTCGGAACTGGCAGGCCTTTTGGGAGAGCGACCAGCGGGGTCGATGGACTGCCAAGCTAAACAAGGAGTTAAGGAATAGGTAAGAAGACCTCATGGAGAGATAGACTTCTACCTCACCCAACTTCTGAGCGGACATGGGTATTTCCGGGCGTACCTGAAAAGGATGGGGAAGGCTGAGGAGGAGGAATGCCTCTACTGCCCGGGGAGTAGGGATGATGCCTCGCACACCTTTTTTGCGTGTGACCGATGGCAGCGTTTGAGGAGGGTCTTAGGTTTGAGGAAGGCGGTGATTGGGCGGCAGACCCCAGACTCTCTGGTAGAGACGATGCTGTTCAGCGACACCAACTGGAGTCTGATAGCGAGATATGCGAGGGAAATTCTCGTTACAAAGAAGAAGGACCTAGAGGAACAGGAAAGGAGGAACCCCTAGGGAAATAAGACAGAGAACTAGCCTGATGTAGAGCTGGAATCAGCGAATCCAGGCTAGGTCCCAGCAGAGGAGGGGTGTTTTATCCGGTAGTCTCCGAGAGTCGGCACGGCGTGCGTAAAGCATTTCACCACCGCCGCCCCCCCCCCAAACTATAGGAGTTAGAGAAAGGGAAAAATATGCGAATAATTTTATTCCATTTTTAGCCAGTATATAGATTGGGTGAACTCTAAAGACTTGAGTAAACTTTCTCAGTAATCTAGTATAGAAATTTTTAAAGCAATAAAGTCTAACGTATAATAACCTACAACCAACTACTTTAACTAAATTTACCTACTAGACTTTATTTTAGAAGAAAAGTAAAAAAAAAAAAATCTCAGTTTTTCTATTCTTCCATTCAAGATAAATAATGGAATCAGGACCAAGTTTTCAACTCCACAACTTTTCTTTTAACAACAGAAGTAACATTTTCTTTATTTCCTATTTTAAAGTAGATTATTTTAAATCTTGTTTCCTCTTTTATTTTTTAACTTCCCAAATAAAAATACAAGTAATTTCCGGTTTTTCCCGTAAAAGATGAATATATATACGAGTTATTAATGAAATGTAATTTAACTTCGCAAATTAAAGCTTATTAAGTATTAAGTTTATTATTATTAATTAAAGTTTATTAAATTTTATTAAAATTAAAAGTTTATTAAATTAAAGTTTAAAGTATATTATTATTATTTAATATAATTATTAATATAATAATATTAAAGCTTCGTTAATTAAAACACACATACACACACGGACACAGACCTCTTTATAAAAACCACTTTTTCATGGTCCAAGGGATTTCAAAAGATTTGTGGTGAACCTCAAAAAGATTATTGGTGGAAATTTAATTTCAAAAATTTCGTACGAATTACAAATACTTCCTCTTACAGCAATAAGAGAAAGTAAAAATGGCCCAAAAAAAAGCTATCTCTAGAAGAATATAAAAATGAAATTTGACATACAAAACATATAGGTAACATAAAAAAAAGCTGGGAAAAGTATAGCTTCATGGCCGCTGAATAGGAAAAAAATATAGACAGACAAACATAAAATGTGAAATAAATTCGATGGAAAATTCTGTATACGTGGAGTATATATGTATGCCTAAACAAGTTGGTGTGTTAGTGTGCTATTTAGTGTATTAGAAAGGGGACAATCCCCTGAATACATATAAATATATAGGATAAACAGAAGGGTGTGGCTGTTACTATCGGCTCTTCTTTTACAAACATGCACATACATACAAACTATCACACAACTCTCGGAAGTGATAACAAAATAGAGAATATGTAAGTTTGGTTACTATAGAAGTCAAACTACGAGTATGTGGCTTCCCACATTTCTATCAATCTGATTATGACTTTTCTTTATTTTTTTACTAATTAATATATTTTCCTTAAACTTGGGAATTTTATTGAAAGTATAGTTGTGACCTTAACTTTAACATATTAGTGGTGGGGGTGAGTATGTTGTCAAAACACAGAAACAGCTAGTACTGAAATGTGGTTACACTATATTCCCAGAAGATAGTTAAATCAATAACGCTTTAGAAATCTAATGTCACTATTTCTTCCTTCAAATCAAGTAAGACAAGTCAAGTAAAGTAATGCCTATTTTTTTTCGGCGAGCTTAAGGTCCAACTACCACATTAGGTGTCGTGGACGGGAGCGAGCGGAAGCACCTACTTTACTATAAATATTTTTTAAATGAATATAAAATTTAGCAGTTCTACGCCGGGACTCGAACTGGAGACCTTCCACTTACAAATCCATGCTCATAACCACTACACCAACTCATGCCCGTCCCTTATCAATCAATATTTCCGGAAAATATTTTTAAAAAGGATAGGTTTACGTCCAGTTTTAGTTGTGATATTAGCAGTTGGAAAGTGTTTTTGATACGCTCTACTATGGCGATGCTTAATAGATAGGTTCTTATCCACTACCCCTGTGTTTATGTTACGACAAATATCTAAGATTTGAGACAAAGAAAATTTGTAGAGGAAGATATGTGAGTGTTTCGGCTTTTGAGTGCAATGAAGAGAAAATTAAGTCCCGCCCACTACCTAACAGCCAAGATAGCAGAGGAATTGTAGCCACGCCATTTTTTCTACTAAGGTTCATTGCTCTGTTAACTTTCAAGGTGTAATCACCCAGAAGAAGCTCATTGCAATATGGGCGGTGAAACGTCAGTTTCCAAAAACTACTGATGCAGTCTTAACCCAAAAAAACTCAACTGTTCACTCATTATTGGATTTGTTCAATATTAACGAAGATGCTCTCTTCTGGTTTATAATGTAATCTCTACAAGCTATAGGGTCCTACCTGCTATGCACCCCCTTATCATTTCTGTTTTTTTCGCAGATTTTCAGTTTTGAAGAAAATGTGTCATTTTCAGAGAAAATCCTATGATGAATGTTTCATATTAATTTTTTTTTGTAAATTGATTCTATTGCAAAGGTTTGTAATAAATTCTTGTTTAAAATTATTCCAAAATGGTTTGATAGGATTCGTACCTAAATATTTTAATCGATTAAACCTGGTGTATTTACTTTATTAATAAAGAGTAGTGATAGATTGTGTCATATGTATTTTAAGTTGCTTTTTTTGGCTTTTGGGGGAAGATGATTGGTTTTTGTTTTTAATTTAAGGCGCGTCAACATCTGTGGTCTTTGGCGCCCAGACTCGTTACACACAACACTGCCCATCATCGGGCAGTGAGCTGTAGAGGCTCCTAGAAAGAAAAAAGAGGGTAGCACAGCTGGACTCGAACCCGGCTCTTCCGCATGGGAGTCCAGTACGCTAACCATTTAGAATCCCTTCCCTGAAAATAATCATTTTGAGTTTTTGTTAGATTACAATTAATAAAAATAAAATTAATTGATTTATTTAAATGATGTTTTTTTTTATAAATAAATATAAATACCAAAGGATTATTGAAGAGTAGAGCATAACAATCTCTCTACAACTTAGGGATTCATATAATTTTGGAATATGATACAGAATTGAAATTTTGAAATAAACTTTTTTTTTTAAGATACAGTTTTATGGATAATAGAAAGGAGCTCTGAGTGTTGTTTTTTTTGTAGTTGGTAATTTTTTTCGTTCCAAGGTTGTGGTAAAAGGCGCAGCATTATGACTTTGTTAGAAGATTGAAAGATAGAAGCTTTTTCCCCCACTTTCGTCCTCTATTTCTCTTAAAAAAAAAAAGTAAACCGTGTGAAAGTCTTGATGGAAAATAACCTGAAGAAGAGTTAAGATATTGGGAAAGTTGTCGGAAAGTAAGGTTGGAAAAGTGAGTACTACCAACTGACAGTATTGACCTTAATGGAACTTAACAATATACGAGAGTGGTAAAAGTTGTTGAAACTGATTCCTATGAAGTTATTCAAAATATTTATACCTAAATAAATCTGGTGTGAAACACTTATACAAATTTCTCTTATTCTATTTCTCATAGTTGTAATTTGTATATATATATTTTTTTTTAAAGTTGGAATTGTTAGTAAATATTAAATTTACCATAACATTAACAAGTAACGTAATCAAACATTTCAATGAAATGGTAGTTATCCTATTACATATCTCCCACAGAGCACTTTAACATGAATTTTCCCGGAAAAATGTTTCAAATAACACAAGTTAGTACAATTGATATATTTCCCTGCTTAAAGAAAACTCTTTGAAAATCTTGATGAAAAAAAAACCTGGTAGGAAACACTCACGCAACTTTCTCTTACTGCAGTTTACAGAATGGCAATTGAAAAAATTTTTTATAGTTAGTATAACCAATTTCAATAAAATTCATCGATGTTTTTACGCGGAAAAAATCGCGAAAAAAACGCACTACCGGTTTATTAATTCTCTTGAAATTCGGTATTTTGGCAATCTATTTTATTTCTAATTAATTTTGTTTAGATGGTAGTATTTGTATAATCAACTATGATAGCATTTGAGAAGAAAACAGGGTTATGTTTTCTCCTGAAAGCGCCCTTAAATGAATTTACCCGGAGAAATGTTGGAGCTCTTTATATATATAGTACACATTCCTACTGTAAAGAAAATCGTTGGAGCCGTTTTCGAGAAAATACCAGAAAATTGAAAAATACATTTCAGTAAAAAGGCACTTCTGATCATCTTTTCAAACTCGGAATTTCAACAACACATTTAATTCTAATGAATTTATTTAGATGATAGAATTGTATAGTAAACTGAAATACCACTTTAGAGGAAAACCTAACTCCAGCCCTTCTCCAAAAGTGCCCTTAAATGAATTTTCCCAGAGAAATGTTTTAAATAAAAGTTGTAGATTATTGTATGTGTAGTTGATATATCAAGTTTAAAGAAAATTGTTGGAACCATTTCCGAGAAAATTGTAAAAATGTGGGGAAAAAAACATTTAATATGGCCATATCCCATGGTGATACCTAAACAGGAATATCAACTTTGAACCTTCTACGATGTTTCCTTTTTTGAGCTATCACAACACACATACACACAGACCATTTTCTAAAAACCACTTTTTGTACCCAGGGGACTTCATAACGGATATTTCCGGTGAAAATTCGATATCGAAAATATGACACGATTACAATACTTTCTCTAGGAGTAAGAAGTAAGAAAAAAAAAATGGCAGTATCGAAATTCCATTTAATGAAGAGATAGTTCCGTGTGAATGAGTTTTGTCCAAAATCATATTATCGGTTTCCCTGATAGCAACTTAAATGAAATATCAACCGCCTGCCTAAAAAAAAAATTGATGTACACTAAGACTTAATTTATTACTTGGATGTGATAGTAATATAATAAATATGAAGTAATCGTTCTTTACAATGTTTTATACGAAGAAAAATGATGCAATTCTACATAATATCTCAAAATGTAATATTTTTTATTCTATAATTTAACTCAACCTTTACCCAAAAGTTCTTGAAATAATAACTGTTAGGTTAAGTTAAATTTTTAATTTACTACATTTTTGTGAACCTCTACTCACACGCGTCCCACGCACTGTTTCTGGTTTATGTTTATTTATTTTTATTGGATAATATAAAAATAAGTTCTTTAATAGTAAAACTCTAGTACTCTACACAAAAACTGTTTGAGAAGGACTTTATGAGATGAAGGATCATGGACGCACTATTCATGTTATCTAGGTACAGTAAAAGGGGTTATTTCATTGCAGGTATGGACTTTTTTTTAAATTAAATTGGCCAAAAGAAAATAGAAAGTAGGTAGATTGCAATTTTTACTTTAAAGTTTAATTACGAGATGGGATTTTTATTGAATAACAGTAAAAAAAAAAAAAAAAAAAAATGCATAAATAGGTTAGAATGAAATATATTTCTTAATAAATAAATAAGAATATTCTTTTCTTTACTTCAAAGTTATTTTTTTTTAAAAGCTTTCTCCATTTTAAAATATTACTTTTAAATTGTTTATAAATTCCATTTAAACCAACATTTATAAATTTCCTTTAACCAACATTTTACCAATTTGTTTATCCTTTGAAAAATTAAAATGTTTCAAAAAATATTTTTGGTTATCAAACGCCCTAAATTGAACTCTAATCAATTATTTAGATACACTTAAAATATTATTAAATTTGTAAAGATGAATAATTTATTTTTAAGAAAACTTTGATTGATTGATTGAATATATTTTTTTATTTTTTTTTTAATTCAAAAGACGAGTGATCCAGTTTACAAGTTTATACTTAAAAATATATAAATTATATATAAAAAACCAAAGCTTTTCACAATATAAACTATAAAAATACTACACATACTGTAAAATTATAAATACTATAATTACACAAATACCATAAAAATACTACACACAAGCTATATAAAAACAAATAATTTTTCCAGCGACCTATCTTGCACTCTTAATGATCGTGATAAATGGAGTGATCAACTTTCGAACTTACTTAATAAAATTAGATTCGTTCGCATCGAAGAGTCATTTTGTCGTGCAGGGAATTCTGATTGTTTTTTTTTGGATAAAACTTTAATCACTGACCATAAGTCATTTGTAACATCGTCCCTATTTAATAACCCCAGACTCTCAGAGATATGCTGGTTGTTGAAACTAAGAGCAGAACTGTTATACCTAAATTATACCCCATGGTTGGAGAAAGATTCCGAACGAAAAATGTGTCCTCTCTGTAACTGCCAAGTACGGGAGGATTTGTTTCGTTTGTTGGCAGAATGTCCTGCATTATTGGATGATGGCTCCTCCATCTCGGCAAATGTTCACTTTCCGGAGGAGAAATTATTGTTTACCTATCCGGACAACGGCCTTGTCATCCTTTAATTACTTATGCTCGCCACGCTTGGAGAGTTAGGCACGTCAGGATCTCAGATTCTTTAGGTTACCTTTTCAGTTTTTTATTGTAATTTATAAAACTACGTTTGATTTATTTAACCATTAGTGTGTTAATACTTTTATTTACTTTGCTATCTTATTCCAGTTCTGTTTTAGTTCTAGTGTAATTCTTGCTGTTTTTCATCATTTTTCTTTTTTGTATTATTTTTTGTTTTTCTGTTATGGCTGTACACGCTAGCAGACGGCTCTTTGCCATGCTTCTGTACTCAAGTATTATATCATCTACTGTATTATTTTTAAAATAAAGTACTTATAATAATAATAATAGTTAGATTTTATTCTAAGTAAAATGTACTTATTGTCTAATATTTGATCAAGAGTATAATATACTTTCAATAATATACTTTTAACTTTATTAACGAATTCTGGAATGTCAATATAAACATATCCAAGTCCGTCTGATTTGCTGCCCGCAATCATCCGAGAGATAGGGGAATGGAAGATATAATTATACTTGCAGTAAGGAATATAGAAAGGTAAAGAATTCCTTGTAGATTGAGAAGGCATATTTAAAGAGATTAAAGAAAGAAGGTGAGGACTGTTTATTTGAGAATGGAGAAGTTTACCAGGAGATCATAATAATCTCTCCTGGCTGACAAAGGAGGAATATTGAGAGATAGCTGAAAATCAGAATAGATAGTGTTTTCTTTAGAAATCTTTAAACGGAATGCCAACCACCGAAGGAACTTGTTCTGAATAGACTCAATAGTAGCCCTATGCACCTTGCAAAATGGACTCCAAATTATTGAACCATATTCAAGATGAAGTCTTACGAGGGATTTATACAGAGTAACATAAGAACGACTGCCAGAAAAATTCCTCGTGTTTCTGAAGACAAATCCAAGCATTTGCAACGATTTGCTTTTGACCTTGTTGATATGATCAACAAAATCCAATTTAGTGTTTAAGGTTGCGCCCAAGTCTTTCACAGATGATACCCTACAAAGTGTAGAACCATTCAGAGTGTAATTCCAAGTTATAGGAGTACACTGCCTAGTAAAGGAAATCACACTTCACTTGGACAAGTTAGTTTTAAACAGTTCTCAAGGCGCCAATGAGGTACGGAGTCCAATGCCTGTTGCAAGAGACTAGATTCTTGAAAAGACGATATTGCCAAAAAAATATTTAAGAATATTTATTAAATATATATTTGATGGATCTAAAATTATATAACAGTGTATATAAAATACTCACTTTCACTTACTGCAGTTTACACAATTGTGATTGACAAATTTTATAGTTAGTATATCAAATTTAATGAAATGAAAATACTCACGCAAAAACGCACTTCCTGTTTACTATAGTTTTCTACTAATATTCTTAAAACTCGATAGGCTTGGCCATCTTTTATTTCTAATAAATTTTGTTTAGATAGTAGAATTGTATAGCACTAGAGGACTACCTACCCCACCCCAAAAGTGCCCAATGCATTTGCCCGGAGAAATGTTTCAAATAAAAGTTGCTCTTTGTATGTATAGTTGATATATGATGATGTTTAAAGAAAATCGTTGGACCCATTTTTGAGAAAATCACAAAAAAACTGAAAAAAAAAACATTCAGTAAAGTGACACTTCCGGTTGAGGAATTTTTGCAGATAACTTATTGACGGATCTCATGGTGATACCTTGAATGGAATATTAACATTGAACTTTCTGCAATTTTTCGTTTTTCAGATATGCTTTTCACATATATACACACACACACCATTTTCCAAAAACTACTTGTTTTGAGTCCTTAAAAAACGTGTATTTCTGGTGAAATTCTACATCGAAAATTTGACACATTACAAAAGTAAGTAATGCCTATTTTTTCAGGCGGGCTTAACGTCCAACTACCAAATTAGATATAATTTTAGATATATCTATAGATATAATGTTAGAACTTTGGACGGAATCGGAAGCTTGGAAGCGTTAGCCAATTTTTCTTACAGTTTTAAATAAATAGTTAGGGAAGGGATGCTGCCCTCAGATTTTCTCTTCTAAGCAACCTCTGCAGCTCACTGTCCGTCATTGGACAGTGTTGTTTAGAACGAGAGAAACACTATCCGGAGCCAGCAGTGCACTGAGAATACTTCTGGGCTGTTTGTTTAAAACTATTGAATTTCTGATTTAAATCCAAAATTCTCTGAAGTAGCAATATGTGCTCAGACGAGCTGTGGGTTGTGAATGTTCCCTCTCCACTAGACAATTGTAGTAATAATAATACGAAATATCAACTTTTGAACGTTCTGCAATTTTTCGTTTTGTGAAATATGCCTAATATTGTGCACTTAGAGACAAAATATTATATTATTAAAATCTTTTTTTTTTTTAATACTTACAGGTACTTGTGAATACTCTTTGGATGCTAGTTTCACCACCTAAAGCAATCCATCATTATCCTACCAGAGATGACAACCTATTGGTTTGTTCTTCATATGTGGATGCTTCCTATATGATAGCATTTGGCTATCCTATTTTGCTTATAGTTGTATGCACAGTATATGCTGTATTAACAAGAAATATTCCAGAAGCTTTTAATGAATCAAAACACATAGGTAATTATATTTTAATTTGGATTTTTTGTTATTAAATTTTCAATTGTACTAATAAAATGTAAAAAAAATAATTTTTTTTTAGGTTTCACGATGTATACCACGTGTGTCATTTGGTTAGCATTTGTTCCATTATATTTTGCTACGGCTAATCATATGCCAATGAGGATTACTAGCATGTCTGTGGCGATCAGTTTATCAGCAAATGTTACAATTGTCTGTCTATTCTCTCCTAAGGTAAATCAACATTTCAAATAATCATTCTCTTCTTAATGCAATTCTTGGAGTTCTGAATGATATATTTTCTTAAACATTAGATTTTATTTGTTGCTCTCATTTATTAAAAGTTTAGTTAACCTCTAGTTTAATAACCTCTTTGTATTGATCTATTGTATTATGGAGGCAATAGATTCTATATATCTTTAATATATACGTCAAGTTTAAGGGAAATCTTTGGAACCATTTTCGAAAAATTCTCTAAAAACTGGAAACCTTCATACTTTGGGTTAACCAATTTTTTAGAACTCAGTATTTTTAAATATATTTAATTTGTCTTTACCATTATATAATATAAAATTGTAGGATATTTCACAGATTTCAGAGAGAATTCACAGCCCCTCTGGAACTTCCAAAAAAGTCAATTATATCACAATAAAGTAGGATTATAAAGGGTGTGCCAGGTTAAACTGGCTATTCTTAAGGAGGTAGTTCTACACCTCATTTGCGACAAAAAAAAAAGGTCATATAAATCATAGACTTGCAGAAATTGCATGTTTTATAATTTTGTTAAGTATTTAAAGACTTTTTTTCTATAAAAATGGTCTCTTAAATCCTAGAAAGTTAGCGCTAAAGCAAATTTAATTACACCAATCGAAAGAACTTTATTTTTTGTGCCACTTATTAAAAGAATTGGTATGATTTTATGCTTAACATTATAAAAACAAAAAATAAAATGTAATAATTTTAAGTAATTTCATCTCCTGCCAAATGTCTGTTCCATTTTAAACAATAACCTGGCAACATCAGAGACATTTTCTGTGGTAGCCTGCTTCATTTTGTGGTCATCGACCGGTTTCGGGCATTCGCCCATCTTCAGGATGCGTTTGTCAGACAGTGTGATAACACAGACTTGCACAGAGTTTATACACTCCTTTGTGTCTATGATGCTTTCCAGCATCATAGGAAAATGTATCTGATGCTTTCCAGCTCTGGGGAATCAACCACCACAATAACCTGTCAAATTTCACAAAATATTCTTCAAATTATTGTGCTTCAAATCCATGTGTTCTTTCAAGTGGTGGCTGTAATATGTGTTCCTTTGTATTCAAAAACGTGATGTAAATATGAAAGTCAAAGGCTATGTCCACACTGGTGCGCTTTCCTTTTCCCCTTCCCTTTCAACTTGCGCTTCCTCTTTCCATTCAACATGCGTCACGCAAGCCTTTCGCGCATGCCTCTTGACGCATTCAATTTCTTGTCCACACTTAATCATCTGTTGTGTGCATTTTATCGATGGATTCAGAATGGTTGGTGTATAATTTTGAATTTATTTTCCATAAAACTGTTCGTTGGCGGTAATCCTCTATGAAATCAAGTGTCTCTTCATTTGCAGACATGTCGGAGATATTATTAATTAATAATAATAGTTTAATTACTATCAGTTTAATAATAAAATTATTATTAAAATAATAATTATTATAAATATTAAAAATAAATAAAAAAATAATAATAATATAAATAAAATTATATAATTTATAAATTATATAAATAATAATAATTTTTTAATAATAAAATTATTATTATAATAATAATTAAAAAATATTTAAAATTTATAATATACTATATAACCTATAAAATAATCACACAACACGAGTGAGATTAAAAAGACGCATAGAATGTTGAACGAAAATCCAACTAGTTGGATTCACGTGCGCTATTGCTTGCGTTATAAAAACAAATGCCTACTCGTCTTCAATGAGGCATGCAATAACGCATGCCTTTCATTCATCACACCGTGCGCTACGACGCATGCTCTGTTGAAAGGAAAGTTGCACCAGTGTGGACATACCCTAACGGTAAAGGTTTCCACTAACGTATTACCTCAGTATAATATATGGTTATTCCACTTATACAATATTAAGATGCATTTGCTGTAATTCCAAATTTGAAGAAAACCTATTAACCAGAAGCGCGAGTTTGCAGAATTTTTTGAGATTTTCTTGGAAATGGTTATAATGATATAACAGGGAATAAAATAAATGTATCGCTTTTATTTGGACATTTTTTCCCAGAGAAACTGATTTTATGGGAGTTCTGGGGAATTTGTGGTATAATATATCGAATGCTATTTGGTTTTGTCCAATATTGTTCTGGACTAAGTACACGCAAGTGTCTTGTCTACCATGGGTTCTAACCAATATGTTTCCCACCACCTCTGTATTAACGTTATGGCAACTGAATAAAAATTTAGGGTTTTAAAGAAAATTTGTATTTTATAGTTGTAATAACTGCTGGTATGAGAAAGTCGTAGAAGTGTTTCACACCATACGTTTTTGTTTTTTTATTATAATATATTCTTACCGTGCAAGCTGAACTTCTTGTCCTTTCTCTTAAGAGTGATAATGCACGATAATTACTAGCATTTTGTGTGTTTTTCCTTTAAAAAGCTTCAGGCGTTTTTTGAATTAACTAATCCCTTTTTCTTTTTTTACAGTTGTATATAATTTTAATTCGTCCAGAAAGAAATGTAAGACAAAGCATGATGCCGAATTATAGGCAATGTGCAAATAAGAATAATTCATTACCAACAAAATCTACAAATGCTCCAAGTAAGTTCAAAAAACAAAAGAAATTAAGAAATCAAAATAAAATGTGAATTTTATATAATTACATTTTTGCTTAATTTATTTATTATTATTTTGTTTTGTTAACAAAATTCTCGTATATTTTATTATTAATATTAAACAAGGTATCTTGCAGAATTTTTATCCTAAGTAAATCGGTCTGAACTTATGTTTTTATTTGAAAGACATTCACCCACACTGTTTAGTAAATAAAGGAAAAATTAAAGATTGTGTGGACTGTATAATATATATGAAAAAATGAAATGATTTAAAAATTAAAAATAGATAAATGGAAAAAATATGTGAACGAAATTAAAATAGAAATTAAATGTGAAAATATGTAGCAAATAATACTTGGCCCTTTCGTAGACTATGTACAATTGGTAACTAGACAAACGACAAAAAAAGGAACAATTTAATAAATTTATTATCACTTTCAATAAAAGCCAGAGGAATGGCGCTTTTACCTTGAAATACAGAAGTCCTCGTTTACAGTGTTGGAAGACCTTCTTTAGCACATGTCGGGGATAGCAAGGGCTTGTATGGCATACCAAAGAGAAGACCGGAAGTAGCAAGCCATGCGATGTCACATTTGAGAGAGGCATAGCTACACGTACTCTAGTTGAGTAGGAATATCTTCAGTGACCTAATTAACAAGAGGGCCAGACGCGGAATTACAAAAGGAAAACCAAGGTAGCAAACCATGCGGTTTCACGATGAGACCGCAGCACCGCTGGACTCAACTGTTTGTACTGCAAAGGCCGGAAAAACCTTTATATCAAAGTACTATCTGGTACAAGAACTTAATGGCGACTAACTTGAGAGAACGACAATACACAGATTAACCTCTTTCTACAGTTAGGACACAACTTAATAGATTAGAAAAATTTATTAAGGCAGTACAAGCCCCCCTCCAAAACAAAAAAAATTAATTGAAACTTATTATACGAAGTTGGCGGCAAATTTAAATCTTTATCAAATACCGAACACAAACTATTCAATACAAATTGATAGAAGTGATAGTTCAAGCAACTTGGGTAAACTCGCTGGAGAAAGACGACTTCTCTTCTCTCTCGCCTATTTGATTGGATTGCAAAGAAACTATATATATATGGAAGGTATGGACTTCGTCTTATCAGTTGGTATGGGCTAATGGACTGCCTGATTTGGTAGCGAGGTTGTCCGGACTGTGATGACTTTACTTCTCGCCCCTTGTCTAATTATCCGCAACTTTTGGTGTCAAGTTCCTGAAGGCTTGGTCTAACTGCACCAAACTTGGCTGTCCACATTGGCTGAAAGACCATCGCTATTGGATAATGACGTGTCAGAGAAGAGATTATAATGGAGCTTGTATAGAGTGACATGTTGGTGAAAGTGTAAACCCTATTGCATCACTAGGCATTGGGATAGCAGTAAATTATAATCTCTGAATAGAGTAATGTTTTTTATGAAATTGAGCGTCTATTTCATGTTTTATATACTTAGTAAATAAAACCAGACCGTACAAAGGCAAGATTCAATTGTGATCAATAACGTTATTATCGGCTGGAGACCACATTTTGATGTCCTAAAGGAATCTAAAAGTAGTAATTAACACATAGCAAATAATGACATGAAACTCATGTTTTTTTTTTGTTTTTTTTTACAATCATAAGACAAAAACTCATTGACGTTTTCTATCGATAAGGAATTAAAGATTACTGACTAAACAAACTATGGGAAATCTAACTGATTGGTCTAATATTTTGTTTATTATTTCAGGTACAATTAAAGCTTCAGATGTTATGGACAGTCCTAAAAAATTGGAAACTCGATGTACACAGACTGAAAATGGAAGTGTTGAAGATGGTCCAGAAATAGAGCACAAGCAATAGCGATCCAAGAAATTCAAAATGAAATACCGCAAAAGCGGAAATATACCAGTAATCGTATAAGTTGGCCTGCCAGCTGTACAAGGGTTTATATGATTCTCTTTCAGTTGATTACAAGAGAATAAAATAAACTATGTGAATCAATCACAGCATCCCGCCGTGGAGTATAATGAGAAAAATGAACTTGTTTCTTTCTTTTATTCTCTCTTTCTCTCTTTTTGCATTGTTAATATATAAATGAAATCTTGATCTTTCAATGACAATCATGAGGTAAAGTACTTGCCTTGATTATCTTTCTTTACATAAAGTAAAATTTCTTACCAGAGATCAATGTTAAAAGTGTCTCAATCAGAATTATGATTCATAAAGCTAAATATTATTTATTTGTGTCTTAAATAAATACCACCTCATTCATATTCATGAAGTCCCTTATCTTGCATAAAAATTATGTATGTTCTAACATAAGAAAGTTAGGGGATCCGATGTGTCCAAGTGTACCTTTGTCGTCATATGGCTTAGCCATCAGCGAACTGAAGTGTGTCTAAAGACAAACACTAAAGCCCAATTTACAAAACTCAAACATTTCAATGTTAAACAAATCAATTGATTCAAATTTGTTAACAAGAGAAGTTAACATAAGAAAGTACAATTTCCTCCTCTTTAGATCTAAGAAAAAGCTAACCAAAAGTTTTTCCATGTGGATAATTATCACAAAAAAACTTCTTCAATTCCAGACTTCTTTTTTTAAAAGATTCAGATTATTTCTTAGAAAGTTCTAAGTTTTCATTGAAATTTTCTTAGGAAACACAAAGTTTTCAAAGAAATTGAATAATTTATAAAGACATATTAAGAATCTAATATTATTTAATTCATGTTGAAATGATTCTTTTCTTTGAGTTTAAGCGCAAGTAAATTATTGGTGTCTTTGTGTTAACAAAATTTCTTAGAAACGAAAAATTGCAGTAAGTACAAACTTGACATACCTTTCGGTCAAAATTGATCAATTGCAAGTGCGACGGACTTCACTGATTTTTTTTTTTTTTTAACCTCATCAAAAAAAAAAGGAATTAAATAAATTTATTTCAATATTTTCTGGCCTTTCGGTAATCCAATGGCTAGCGCTTTCATCTTTGGCTGAGTGGGATGTTAAGGTTGGATGGCCAGATGATTTTGAACTGTTTGACCTTCAAAGTGAGAAAATTTAGGGAGTTAGTAGCGAAGATAAAAATTAAGTGGCCTAACCTATCATACGCCTTCCAACTGAAATAGTCGTCTGATAGGGCTGAATGGATTCTTGTTTCAAAAGTTTACTTTAATTATATATTTGTTTATAGTAAATAATTCTTATTTAATAACTCAATACCCAAATTGTCAAAATATATATAGTATTTTTTGTTGGAATTTTATTTAATGACACTGTAGATTTAGACAATGAAAAAGTTATCAATCTCATCAATATATATTATATATCTTATCTTTATCTTTCAGCACATTTTTTGCTGAAAACTGAAATTTGACAAATCTGACTAGATCGCCATAGATCCCCTTATGGCAAATCAAAGAATTTGAATTTCAGAGATATTTTCCGCGATGGCCAGTTTTTTTTGTGGTCATTGACCGGTTTCATGAAAATGTTTTTGTCAAAAAAGTGTGATAACATAAACTTTTACAGATCAAATTTAGTTGACATACAGAAGATGGGCGAGAACGCCCGAAACCGGTCGATGACCACAAAAAGAAGCAGGCTATCACGGAAAATTATCTCTAATGCTTTCCAGCTCCGCGGAACCAACCACAATTTGAATTTCATAAAATCGAACTTAAACTTGAAATAAAATAATTGTACTTAAATGTTACTGAATTATTTAATATTTAAAAATTATTTTATTCAAATTAAAAATCACATCTCTGTAGGGAATGGTATCTTTATTTTGACAAAAGAAACTCTGATCAGTGGATAAATTTTGTTTATAATGACTCAGAGAATGTAATTATGGTATAACTAACGCTTCCGATTAGATAAAAATATAATAAAATAAATAAATAAATTATTTTAAAAAATTGTCTCGTCAAGAGCTAATATTATTTAGGAAAAAAGCATATATTTATATATATTTTAACAAGAAATGGGCACAAAATGAGAGGTCTCCAAATACATTATATTATGTCTACCTAAATGAACCATTTAATTAAAAATAAATAAATAACTCTCTAAAGATTAATGTATTTTTTTACTTACAAATTCACTTCCTCCAGAACCCTAGAAATATTTAAAAAAATAATGATGTATACAATTTCAAACCAGTTTTAAAAAAGAATTTTGTGAAATGCATGTAAATTTACTCTTGTCTACCTCTCTTGAAATTTATAAATGAATTTAAATTATTTTTATTTTAACAGGAGGAAATTCCTATCCCAAATTTGTTAATATTGTGTTGTTATTCTTTGCGAAAATATATAAAGACTGTTCTTTAAATAATAAATTAATTTTCTTTTATTACTTTCACCTGATATCTTCTTGATTTTTTTTCCCCCACAATTATCAGTAATTATAAAAGCTATTGAAACATGGATACTACTAAGAATGTGAAGAGAAGAGATAAATATGCGCGAAAAAAGGTAATTGGGGTAACTTATGGATCAATGAGAAAAATAACGAGATCGTGGAGGTTTATGTACATGTGAATTAATAGATCTGGACCAGGAGTCAGATCTTTTAACATCATTTAAAAAAGCCTTAGCTAGCTGGAAACTAGACACCTGGCCAGGAGGATGAGCTTCGTTTGAGGTGCTTGTGGGATGCATACTTCACCTATGCAGTGAGTAGATGTTCCTCTACGGTAAAACAATATTGAGTCTTGGAGAAAACTGGGAATAAAGCCAATCTTTCAGATCTCAGATATATGCAGCACCAGATTATTTCACAACCGAGAAATCGGATTATTTCATGCCGGGATCAGGTGTGACCATATTTTGCAGCATTTATTGTCGGTCTCAATTACGAGGTGTAAATTAAGTAATGAGACTGATTTTTTATCTTTTTTTTATACAAATAAAATTACAATTCAACATTGTCCCCTTCAAAGTAACTACCTTGGGAAGCCACACTTTCGCTGAAGACGATTCTTCCATTCGTCATAGCAGAGCTGGAACTCGGATACTGGAATAGACTTCAGTTGGTCGGTTACGGCTGTTTGAATATTCTCCAATGTTCCAAAATGACGTCCCTTGAGGTGATTTTTCAATTTGGGGAACAAAAAAAAGTCACATGGACTCAAGTCGGGTGAATAAGGAGGCTGAGGAGCCACAGGAATGTTATTACTGGCCAAATACTCATTAATTTTTCGGAATCATTTTTGCACAAATTTTTCTCATCCCCAATTCATTAGTCAAAATTTGATGAACGGTTGTGTGAGTCCAACTCAACTCTTCGCCGATCAATCGGACTGTCAAACGACGATCTGAACGCACGAGATCGCGGATTCTGCCAACATTTTCGTCGGTTCTTGAAGCCTTCCGCTGCGAGGCTCGTCTTCAATTGATTCCCTTCCTTCTGCAAACGACTTAAACCACCTAAAAACCTGTGCTCTCGACAAAACATTGTCTCCATAGGCCTGGCACAGTTTTTCAAACGTTTCCGTTGCACTGTGTCCAGTCTGAAGCAAAACCTGATAGCACAACGTTGCTCGTAATTGATGTCACTCATTTTTAAAATGCACTGAAAAAACCTTGCTCACAAAAAAAGTCACTAAGGACAGTGCAACAACTCTAGCATTTTCAAATTTGCACTGGACGTGTATCAGATGTTTACTTGCCCTACCACGCATGCGCCACGTCTCCAGTGTTGCAGAGCGAACACTAGAAAATCAGTCTCATTACTTAATTTACACACCTCGTATGTTGTACTATTGCAAACTATAAATCAAAATGAGATGATCACAAGCTGCTATTATGGCAGTGATCTGTTAACATTGAAACGAAGCACTAAAAGTGGCTCTATGATCGCGAAAGGTTCATTTAATTTAATCTTTCAAGCGCGGTCACTTTCTAGAGCTTTTAATATTTAAGTAACCAACAGCAATCATATACATTTGGTTCTTTCCCTTCCTGTATGTCCAACTTTCTGTGTGAAACAAACTGTTCTGTTATCAGTGAGTAAAGATAGCATAATTTGTCACTAATAACTTCAAAATTTTTAATTCTATAACAACCAGCGAAAAGTATCGTAGGTAAGACGCCTAAACATACAATAATAGGCCACAAGAAACTTATAAAATTTGAAAACAATAATAATTTTTTAAATTATACAAACTTTTGGCAATTCAAAATTTCGTAAGCTCTTGCAATTATGATGGAATTCTTCTGCAGCTGAAGGTATGAAGAATATGATAGCTGATAGGAAGACCCGACCATCCCATTTATTTAAAAATTATTTTTAATTTGTAACCATGTGTTGAAAGCATTTTAAGAACTTGACTTTCGTTTAGCAACAGAATGATTTGCAGATCAGAATCATTATATACATATATGGGCTTCAGCAATAATTTTGAACTTATTTTTTTTATGTCGAGTATGCGCGCCAAAATTAAAAAAAAAATACTAATTGGCATAGGCAGCATTGTATCAGTTTTCGCGGTTATAATACTTCAATTACGCCATTACTCAATTACCTTTAGGTTGAGTGACGTCTTGACTGTTCTGAAAGAGGTTCGAAGGAATCTCAAGAAATTTATTATCATGTTTAATAGAAGAAACAGTAGATCAAACAGTCAGGTAATTATAAACAAATGTAAAGTAATAATATAATCACTGATATTCTAATATTGTTTCAGTTGATACAGCATAAGTTATATATTTGACACTTAATCACATACCTCTTTATATGTTGAGCCGCTAATATTGTATTTGAGTTCATTTTGTGTTTAGGAATTTTTTGATCCTGGCATGAAAATATTTCAAAAAACTCCAATCACTGTTTTGGAAGAGTTGTTTCCGAATCGCACTACCTACACATGGGCCGTTGCAAGAAATTATGGATGTGCAGATCTTTTTAGATGTCGCGTTCGAGTTCCAAACTGCTCAGGTAATAAGATTTGATTGTTATAGTAGTTTTGGTAATGAACTATTTTATTAAATACTTCGTTTACGAAGCTAAAAGTTTTCCCACTGAAAAAAATCCAATCTATTTTCAAAAAAGCGGAATTTTCATGGAACTTATCACAAGTTAAATAGTTTTAAGGAAAATGTCTTATTGTGGAGTCTACTGAAATGAAAGTGCTTGAAAATTCGAGAAGCTAAATACATTTGGTAGCTCTATATCGAATTGTTCTTCTAATACTTGTTCTTGAGTGCTCTTAATGAGGCCTTTGAGCCATCCTTGGGTTAACGACTGTACTTTTACTTTCTGCGTTGATGTCGATAAGGTCATGAAGTCTTTATTATTTATAGAAATGTAATCACGGAAAATGTCTCTGAGCTTTCCAATTCTGCGGAACCAACCACAACAAGTAAGTTGTGATAGTTCAGTTGCTTGTCGTGACGTTGACAATATTTTTATATGAATGACCATCATAATTGCTGAAAACAAACAAAACATCTATACAAAAGGAAAACATTTCTGGAATCAATGAGATAATTGTAGATAATATAATCGCTTTACTTTAATTCATGTTACTGAAAATGTCTCTGATGATATCGCAACTTACATTAAAATTCTATAATATTCACATTATAGATGTCGTTAATAAACAAGTGAAGTTAGGGTTTCCTCAAAAAGAGTATTTTGGATTAGCCATGCGTTGGCGCAAAGTCCGTTTTGGGAAACTCTGCATAGTATCCATTACTTGACCAAAACAAAAATATAAACATAAGCTAATGTGGTCAAAACTCAAGAAAGAATACAAATAAAGCGCAAGTTATCAAATTGTAAGAAATGATTAGAACATTTAACTCTCCATTCGTCCTAACAGTTCCTGAGGAAGGGCACTAAAGGTGTCTGAAACGTCGAATAAACTTTTTTTAAAAGTTTCTTCTTTGGCACCAGCTAACTAATTTTTTGCTTGTTTAATTAAAAACGGCGAAACATAACTATTGTTTACATCAATGATTAGAATAATTTGATACTGTGTTGATTTTGTATAGGATGCATCCCATATATCTATTTTGAAAATATATTTTGCCCAATTTTAATGAACTTTTTAGAATTTACTGGTTATAGATATAATAAGTTCAGTTATTCAAGATTTTTAATGAGATATGATATATAGTTCATAAATATTATTCTGATAATTTCGTCTGTAACTTTCCTTCCTATTTTTTTTTTTTTTTTTTTTTTAAAGGAGAAAGCACTTCATTTTCTAAGAAAATTGCAAAACACCAAGCTGCATTAGAAGCATTAATCAACTTACAAAAGTATAGTGGCAACAGAGACTTGGAAAACTTTATTAGGAATTATGTATGCGGAGGTTCATCAATATTGTGCTTAAGAAGCACAAACCCAAGAGCTTTGAGCCAAGAAAGCTTTGATTTCCAATTCCAGAGAAGAAGTCGTTCTAGAAATCGGTCTAGAAGTCATTCTAGAGCCAGATCTAAATCTAGAAGTAGATCGCAAGTTAGAAGTGAAGGCGGTAATCAAAGACGATCTAGAAGTCGTTCGAAATCCCGAGGAAGAAGCCCTTTCTGCGGCAGGTAATTGTTACACACATTTCAGTTTCCTTTTGAGGTTGGTTTTGATTTGAAATTATAGGTATTTAAAGATGTTGGCAGCAATATGTGACATTGCTATGGCACTGTCATGAGCGTAGTCAAAATATGCAAGTACCAAACAGTTCAATGGAATAAGTTCACATATACATAAAGGAATTGAAATTCCTTTATATTTTTCCGGATAAGCTGAAGTTATTTCATTTATAAAGAAATATATATATTTATAAAATTTCAAAATGCCAATTAAAAATTGTTTTGGGTATGTACCACTAATTCATGCAGCTAATTATGTATTAAAATATCTCAACATTTATTTTATTTTACTTCCTTTAGACTTCAGTACCAAGGAAAAACGGTTAAAAGCATATAATTTGGAAACATTAACGCTTTCTTGAAAATAGCAATTACTGAATAATAGTTAGACTCATAGTTTAAGCAAGTTTTAGAAAGATTGTTAGAAATCTTACCACATATATATTTGTTGTTCCTTCTACATTTTAGTTACTTAGTATAAGGTTGGTTGGAGAAATATCAAATGTAGATGATCAATGTAACTTCAATAAAAATTTTAATAGCACCTACCGAATTGAATTTCTACTTGTCATAATATTTTTTTTTATTAAATTATTATTTTCTAGCTCTAAGAGAGGCACCTGCCCTCTTGGCTTAGCACATTGGCAATATATAAATTTTTGTGATAGCCTGTTTGATAATCGTGTGTCTGTTTGGAAATGTCAAACGAGGAAGTGGTGTAATGATCAGCTAAAGTTTGTGGTTTGTTCAACCCATCTAGTTGTTTATATAACACCGAATTAGGCCCCTTCTTTATTGCCGATTAGATAATTCACAGTTTTGAGTTGGAATCCCTGAATAAAGGGAGTTCTTTCTGTTTAAAATATTGATAATCTGTTATTTTACTAGGGATATGGATGGAGCTTTTCCAAAGAAATCCCCAATGGCTGTTCGTTCTGAAACTGATGCTGTCAAATTTTTAGAAGAGGAATGTTATTATGCCGGTATTCCAGGACCTGAGTATTCTCAACATTTTCGAGTGAGAGCTAATGGTGATTTGGTCGTTTATGCTTCATTGGGGCCTTTCACTTCGGAAGGTAATACTGTTATAGATATTTGTATTACCTTAGTAATAAAGTCATGACCGATTTTGTATATTTAAAAGGTTAAAAAGATTTATTTATATTATAGATTAACAAAAAAAAATTATTGGTTTTTGCTAAAGTAATTTTCAAGAACGGATATGACTTTTAAATCACTTTTAAGTTTTCCTTTTGAGGTGGTTTTCTAGGTAGTTAGCACTGTTCACATATAAAGTGAATAAGATGAGCAAGAATTTCAAACCTTCAGCTCCATGTTTTTTGCTGAATCAATTTTGAAACCTAGGGTCGTGCATTATCGTATTTAAATCCTTTTTTTGTATCACTGTTTAATTTTTATAGTTTCATTGAGTACTTCAGTTGTTGGCAAGAGACTATCTCTCGCTTTTTTGGTTTGTTTCGCAGCTAGAAATGATTCAATCTTTGCTTTTGGAGTGGCAATCGTTTTTTTTTCCCCGAAGCCTTACTACTTTTTTCTCTCCTTGTTTTCACAGAGGACCACAATACCTTTCACAAATATTTCTTGCAGTTTCACTCCATTTCTCCACTCGTACAAAGCATGCATTGCTTAATATGTCTTTTTGACAATCCCCTTATTATTATAGTGAACTGCATTTTGCGATAAATTGTTTATTTTAATTAGTGGCACGAACTGTTTGTAATAAATTTGAACATAGTATATTCGAACAGAACTTAACACTTTGTTTTGTTTATTGGACTTTAAAACTTTTACAAAATAGGTCAAAAGCTCATCGAGTTTTATACATTTTATGGACTTTTTGTCATTTAATTTTAATCCTCATATTTTGTAGAACTTAATTACTTATTCAGTTAAACAGTTTTTCTTATCTTCGCATCAACAATATATCACAAATAAACGCTGAGCTGATATGAATTAGTATTATTAATCCATCTCCTTTACTGATAATCGTCGAAGGTTGTTATTTTCAAGCATATTTCATGTACTTTAAGTAAGTTCCTATTAAAATTAATTTTAACAAAGAAATTATTTATATATTTCTTTTGTATATATTCTATATATATAAAAAAGTAAGCTATTGTGTCATGATTATGTGAAATGGTTAATATTGCGGATTTTCAAGCGGTTGGCACCAATGACACAGAATTTTCTTGAAAATGTTAAGAGTGGTAAGGGGTCGTTATTACATGGAAATTATGCCTAAAATTGCTGGTACATGTTATAGTAACAGACCTAATATGATTACTAGGCATGTATTGTTGTTTTATGTAATTAATAACTGTGCAATATTTCTAGTGGACCGTGATCTGGAACGCGCGTCTGTGTATTTAACTCCGACTATAATAGGGTCAGTAGTAGGAGGCTCTGAGACTCCGTGAGTGTTGTGACACTGCATATATATATATTTTTTTAAATCTCTTTATAATGGCTAGCCGGGGATTTGTTGGTGTGTTTTATCATCATCGTCACTTCTTTACTAATCTTCATCTTCGTTGGCGTACGCTGTTCCCAACAAAAAGTAAAGGCGAAGAGAGTATAGAAGGAGAGATGTCTCAGTTATAAAGTACATACGCTGTTTGTTTTCCTGTGTCTGAAGTTAAAGGAACTTTTTACAACGGATTTTGAATCTGTGTTTTTTAAATTAAATTAGACGATTCATTTGATTTATTGATTGTCTATCTTTCCATTTAACTGTGTTAACTTGTATTTTCTAAAATACTTATATATTAAATAATTAATAATTATTTATTTTATTTGTTTCAATTAATGACAGGCCACGATTTTACATTTCTATATTTTATTCTTAAATAATTTTTTTTTTTCTTCTTTTTTGTTGTATTATATTATTTTGCTTAACGATTAGTTATCCATAAATTATGATTTAGCATCTGTAATGAGTATATTTATGCCTTACTACTAGATAGCAGCACGCTGCACATCAATTCTACACCAGCATTCTTTTTTTTTCCCCCACTTTTTCAGCCAATATAGTGTTGGCGGTACCTGTGAAAAGCCTCAACAGCATGGCGCCAAATTTTCTTTAATTCATACAAATATTTTTACTTACTAATTAATTTTTTCAATATTAATTTCCTTTTTTTGTTTTTAAATTCGACACCTCATCACCACTGCTGTTTAGCCGGTGCACCCACTTAAATGTATACTGAATAATTTTTAGTGTAACAATATTATTTATTTTATTTATTTATTTATTAATATTTGCTATACAACGATGGCCCAGAGCAAAGAAAGAGCCAATATTACATATAAACATACCAGTCCTAATCATAGGCACAGTGATAGGTACAAACAAAAATCTTTTTATTCTTCGCAGCAATTAGCCCCAATTATAAAGAAAATAAACAAAAAACTTAGAGCAAAACAAGAAAATCTCAATAATAAATAGGAAATGAAATATAAATAAAGAAAAGTGAAAGATTAGCACATCGTAAAACAGAAAATTCGTTTCATATTACAATAACAAATTCGTAAACATATATTAAATATTCTGTAATATTATAATCTTATTCGCCAAGTACAAAACTTGTTATCATAACGGCTTGTTTACAGTAATTATAAATGGAATTAATTTGGTGAATGGTGTTAATTGAAAATAAGACTTCGTAACAATCTTTATCATGCATAGATAGATCAATATTGTTAAAATGATGTTCCCTCAATTGTTGTAAAACTTTACATTCACTGAGAAAATGTAAAATAGAATCGGCAACACCTAGTTTACAAGTTAAACACATTTCATTTGAATCAAAATCATAAAACGAATTATTTATATACAAACGACGTCATGCTAACCTACCAAGTCTAAGCTGATTGTTCTTATTTTCTTAATATTAGTATTGCTGTCCAAATAAAACTCTTCAGGCCCAAAATTACATATCAATCTATAAAACGGATTATATTTACTATTTATGACATTCTCTATATCTTCACACATAAGCTTATTAATACATTTATCAGTAATATTATTTTTCTCTTGCTTCAGAAGTAAAGGATCCTGAATTGAAAAGATATCCAAACAGCCTAAAGACGCCAGCACCTTTCTAATAAAAGAAATAAAATTGTATGGTTTATTTTGATCACTATCATGATTCACCTTATACATAATATTGTAAAAAGTTTTAGGTAAACATGACGCATCCATTTGAATTAATTTATTAAAAGAGAAAGCATCGTCTTAAATACCGTGACTCTAATTGGAGTTAAACCAAATTCTAATCCAACAAAGGAGTTGGGAACGGTTTTAGGCAAATTATAGATACTTTTTATACATTGTAGTTGCACAGACTCAAGTTCATCTAAATAGTTGTAACTCCAATTTCTGAAGAATATGACATGGTCGGTTTAATAACAGAATTAAGATGCTTTTTCCTGGACTCATGATTAACAGCCAGTGAATTGACTAGAATGCTTTTCATTTTATTGATAGAAGCCTTCCTACAGATGTAAAATGCTTTGCGGCCTTGAAAAACTTACCCGTGGCTGACAAAGGTACCCCTAAATATTGAAAATAGTTAACAATATCAATTGGTTTTTGCTGAAAAAGAACTTGACGAAATTTCTTTTGTTTAGTACGTCCCGAAAAATAAACTATCTTAGTTTTTAGAGTGTTGACAATAAGTCCATTTAAATTACAATACTGTCCAAAATAACTAATTTTTCATTAAGATCAGGTATTGAACTGGCAAAAATAACAATATCGTCAGCATAGGCCAACCTTAAGAATTTTATTGCTTTCATCTATGATGAGAGGGGCTGCATCTATGGCAATAAAAAAAGAAATTAAATCGGATATAAAAAGATTGAAAAGTAGTGGGGTAAGAGGTTGCCCTTGTAAAACACCAATGTTTACATGTATATCGTCCATACAATATGAATACGTAGAAACCCGCATTTTAGCGTTATCATAAAGGCATTTCAATATATTAATTATCTTTAAATCCACACCTAATGACCAAAGATAATTGTGCAGAATAGAATCAAACGCCTCAGTAAAGTCAATAAACAAAGCAAAGAAAGGAGTGCCTTTATTTAGTTTAATATTAATCAGTGACGATATACAAAACAAATTATCCTGAATCCTCTACCTGACCTAAATCCCGACTGTTCTTCAGGCAAAAGCTTGGCATTTTCTGCCTAATGCGTAAGCCTGTATGATAAAATTGATGTAAACAATTTGGGAAAGCTATTCAATAAGGCAATTCCCCTGTAATTAGAAGGGTTAGAACGATCACCTTTTCTGTGAAGCATCTTCAAATCAGTGAGTGACCAGGATGCAAGGACCGCTTCTTTTATTAAAATATTATTAAATAAATTTAGAATATAATTTGCCAGGAAGCGGGCAAACAATATATATAATGTTATTTTCGAGCATATTTCATTTACTTTTAGTTCCTATTATAATTAATTTTATCAGTGAAATTATTTTTATATTTTTTTATAAATTTATATATATCTAATAGGCACTGGAACTACACGTGAATTGGCCAAACAAGCCGCTGCTGCTGCTATGATTGATTCTTTCTTCATAGATAATGAACATTAGAGCCGTAAGTAATCCATCGTTTCAATTATTTTATTCACATTTTTAAAACTTATAATGTATTATTTGATAATTTTCCTATCAATCTGAAGTGTGTTTAAAGAAAAAAAATTATTATTTTTGGTTTATATACATTTTTTTTTTTTTTTTTTTTTTTAAACTTGTTTCATTGTGTACTTATTAAGCTGAGTATAAAAAAAAGTACAAATTTGTTAGTTTTTTGTATTTTTTACATTTTTAAATAAATCACAAGTAATTTGCTTGGGAAAACCTCTGTTCTTTTATAAAATTAATAGTTCCTTAGCTTAATTTCATTTGTTGAGAATTAATAATAGCAAACAAAGTTTCATGATTCAAGTTTGCTCTTCTTGTATTCAATTGCTAAAAGCAGTAATTATTTGTGTCCTTATATTTGTAATGTTTGAGCAAAATTGCGTTTTCTTTACGCTTCACATTTGTCGTCAGATAAATCTAAATTATCATTTTTCTGTTTGTTTCTTCGGCATCAATATAATTTTTTTTTTTTAACTTGGCTACTGCTTATTTCGTTAAGCTGCTCTGTTATACCGGGGACCGGACAGGTTTTACTACCCATTCATTGATCGCGGCTATTCAGCCACCCGATGTCGGGGTTCCCATTATAATACTGATCTCTCCATTGGTCCGATAATAAAAATTATTCCTCACGTGTGCTAAGCGAGGATATACGTGCTGTGAAATCATAGTTTTCTCTCCGCATAAGATGCAAGATGGGTCCGCCACCGCTTCAATGCGATAGATATCTGTAAATAGTCCTGCCCAGTTAGCATGCTGAATCAAGCCACTCCGACTCTTTTCGGTAAATCGAGAGGAATGTGTCCTCTTAGTTTGAAAATACCTGCCATGGCTGTTACTCCGCACTAGATCTCTGGGTCTTCGACGCTTGTATTTGAAATTTGGAAGCGGCTGTCCTTTTAAACGTATTCTTTAATATTACTGGCGTTTCTTTTAAATTAAAAAAAGTACTGTGACTATTAGTAAAAACAATGCCTGGAAGCTAAACAGATGTATGTCCACTGACACCCCAATAGCAGGGTTGAGATTAACGAAGGAAACTGAAGAACCTAAATTTACAGAAACTCATATTTCTTCTTATTACCATTAGAGATTCACTATGGCCTAGTACCTGGAATAGGTAGATATCCTTAGACAATGAGAGTTTTTTTTTTTTTTTTTTTTTTTTTTACGCCATGGCTTCGGCTACTCAGCCAGTATAAAATTTTAGGCTGCGCTAGAGAATGTTTTTCTTATTTGATTTAAGGTGGTGCGTCGCCATCTATGGTCACCGGTGCTGGGAGCATTCACAATGCGCTGCCGGCCTCTCTCGTTACAGTTCACACTGTCCATCACCGGACAGTAAGCTGTAGAGGGCTCGTAGAAATAGAAAATTTAAGGGTAGCACTGCTTTACTCGAACCGGGATCCTCCACGTTGCCAGTCCCGTGCGTTACCCTGAGCTAATCTCTTCCGTTAGTTATTATAGAAGCACTATGGAAATAAAAAAAATGAATTTAGATTGCTCGAGATAATAATAATAATTTAAAAAAATCTCAATTGTGAAGTAATTTATTTCTATCGAACATAATTTTTCAACAGTTTTAAGTTACAAATAAAAAAACCTTTTCGTAAAAAAAAAAAAAATGAAACAAAATTGAACTTTAAAAAAGTGAAAAAGGACTTCAGATTTTAACTGAAACCTTGACAAAATAATTAATGCTAATGACAGTAGCTGCTCGCCCTTTGAAAATATAGACTTTACTTCTTTCTTTTTTTTTTATACAAATCTAAAAGATAATGTTAAACAAAAAATTGATTTTATAAACAAATTAATTAAAGAAAATAAACTTTACATTGCATCTTTTTATTATGTATGACAAATAAGTAAAACTGATTCCAAAAAGCTATTAAGCATGAGTTTGAGCTGTAAATTAGATACTCATAATGAAACAGCAACTGTGTACTGGTGTGGTCTAGATTGACTGTTGAAGTGGATAGTACATACATGAGCATTTAAACCCTATAAAAAAAGAAAGCATAATGGCAGATCTAGTGAAATGCCCCCACATGCCTCTTTTTTTCTATTTTTTTGATCATAATTTATTTTCATACTGGATATTGAATGAAACCATCATTACTTTCTCTAATAATTGCAAGAGAAAGCATTTTTATTTTGTAAAACCGCTAATCTTTTCTTGTTTCTTTTTTTACATCATCATGAGGCAAGCATCATTTCAACAATCCAAAATAACTGAGTGGCCATTTTTATTAGATATATAACTATGAATTTGATGGCCTTATTCAATTTATATTAATGACTTTTATATTAATTAAACAAAATTAATTTATCAAAAGATTACCTTTGAATAATTAGGCAACTGATTGACGTCTATTGTTGCCTGAATTTATTTTTCTAACACTTAAGTAACCTAGGAGGAACTAAAAACAAAATAACAGGATTATTGTTATTACGAATTCAAACATAAATTATTGAAAAAATTAAACTACTTATTAATAATAAATAACCCATTAAATAATCTTTCAACTTAATTTTTAAGGTAACGATAAGAAAAAAAAAAAAAAAAAAATTGGTGATCTGGAACCATTTTCTTGAAGACACCAGTTTTTTTTTACCTTTACACACATACACAATAATTGAAACATACACTCTTTTTTTTATAAAATAATGATTAAGCTTAGAACTAACTATATAAATACTGCTCGCAAACACTACAATGCCTGCGATAACTGTATTATTACAATAAGTTAATAAATATTACAAATTATAAAGTTATACAACCTCTATACTTTGCATTAAAATAATGCCCATTTTCCTATATTTTTTTTTTTCAAAGATACAATAAGCTTTTCCAAAAAGGGACATTATAAAAAGAAAAATATAAAAACAGCTGTTTAAAACAATTTTTTTCTTTCTTTTAATGATAACATTTTTTATTTTAAGTCCCCTTTTATTTCTGGGGAAAATTCCACTAATTCTATGCAAAGTATAGCTTGTAAAATTGTTTGTTTTAAACCTTTCACACTCCAGTTTTTTTTTAATCATTTGTTTTTTTAAAGGGCCAATATGTCCAGAAAAGTCTCCCCCACAATTTGATTCGAAGATACCAGATAAGCATTGTTAGTTAATAGTTTTATCTAAAGTATTGCACATATTGTTATAATGTTTAAAAGATCAAAATCGAATAACGTCTATGAATTATTAGGTTTAAGTTTTTTTTTTCCAGATGGCCACAGCATCGCTGCGCAACAGTTTTACAAATGGACAAATGTTCCACAATTCTCTGAGGAACAGAACAATTTGGGGAAAAAACGAAAGAGTAGTTTGTTGAACTATAGTGCTGACACATCAACGTTAGCTGTCATTCATATCCACATTTTCATCAGTTGTAAAAAGGAGAAACCAATGTTTGGTTAGAATACTACGGTTTTCCCTACTGAATTCTCAGAACTATTTCTTTAATTTTTAGTAATTAAAACCATTTCTTACAATGGCTGATAGATCCTAGCTTCCCTGATTATTAACGTTTAAAGAATAAATTTAAAGGTAACACAGCGCTTCAACGGATTTTTCCTAAGCTTTGTTAGTTCTGAATCTACTCTACATAAGTTATAGATAATGATAAGATGAGACTAAGCAATAAAAAAAAAAAAAAATATCTGAAGAAACCCTATTGCAAATGGACAAAACTTCGGTTCAGCATAACAAAGGCCTCAGCATGTTCTCCAGCACGCAACAAAAATTCTTAAAAAGCTTCCAGGTAGGATATTTTTTCAGAATCCATTATATTAGATAATCGGTTATATTATCGGTGATGGCACATACATATAAGAAAAGGAGCACATTCTCCTCTGTAGTTTAAGAAAAAAATTGTTTTTTTCATTTTAGATAATAAAATTTACAATAATTATTTGTTAAGAAAAGTAATTTTGCTTCCTACAAAACCCCGTTAGGTACTGAAACTGAGTTAAGTTAGTTATGCTGAACTTCCCCCGAGTATTGTCTAATACTTTCAACTGTAAGTTTCGTCATTTCTATTTGAATTTGAAATTACCTCTCTTATTTCTTTTTTGCAGTTTATGGAAAAAACGTAGCGCATTATTGAAATCCATATTAATGAAAAATTTCGAGAAATTTCAATAAAAACAATTTCTTTTTCTTATATATAATGAAAAACTGCAAAATGGATATCGAATGTTTAAAACCTCTTAAAAATTATATATTTAATATGTAGATGGGTCTCCGAATTGCTGGATAACATCTGGAATTTTATCCAATGTATTTCCTAGGCCGGTTTCGGATTTTCATGTATCGTCAAAATTAGGCTATCAAGTACGTGTAGAGATAACACACGACAAGTGTAGGGCGTAACAGAAACATTATGTTGAAGTCAACTCTCTTTCGAACTTGATAGCCTAACTCTGACAATTCATGAAGAAAATCCAAAACCGGTCGGTAACATCAAAAATATGCATTCTACGACGGATAAATGCAATTATATGATTTAACTTAAGTTAATTTTTAAAAACTTACATTTTCCTTTAAAATAGTTTATAAATATTGGTGGTTAAATTAAGTGTCATGGATCTATGGGTGAATAAAGCCTAATGACTGTAAGCATAGATTTAAACTAAATGTGATCAAATGAAGTTATTCAAATGTCGGTTTATTATTTGGAAGTAAATTAAATTTATACCTGATTGAACTGCATTACAAATTTTGCCGCAATGTACAGAGACTTCATTATAAAACTTATTTATGATCAGAAAGAAGCTAGACTCTCTTGACTGTTCTTCCATCGGAACACGAAAATAAGACTAATTGACTGCTAATGAAATTTTTTTTACTTGCTAAAATTTGTCTACAGCAAAAATAAGACGACGAGAATGATTGTATAGACTGGAAGGTATAGGATGTTCTGGAAATTTCTAGAACAAATATTTTCACATTTTTTGGCCGTCCATAATTTTGGGGAATCTACTTTACATAAAAATATGGCGAGCGCATATAAATTGCAGAGACCCATAAAACTTGGGACTCTCTAATATGAAAATTAATATTAGTGAAAGATATTACCATTTCAGTTCTATAAAATTGGTTTTCTTGTTTATATTTATAATTGTAATCTGCTCAGATTTATTGAAGGATTTGATATTTAGAATAATGAATAATTTTAAATAGGATTAAGCGGATACATAAATTAACTTGTTATGAGCGCTTCCCAGGAGTTTTTTTTTTTTAAATCAATAGTTTTTCGATAGT
The DNA here is from genome assembly GCA_011037195.1 of Triatoma infestans. Taxonomy (NCBI): domain Eukaryota; kingdom Metazoa; phylum Arthropoda; class Insecta; order Hemiptera; family Reduviidae; genus Triatoma; species Triatoma infestans. The sequence goes on from JAAEAF010002039.1 coordinate 76,995, forward strand.
TTTTTTTAAAAAAACAGCAGGATAATCTATCGTACTGATGATAAAAGAGAGATGTAAAAAGATGGTCCAAACGGAACATTATGGACGCATTTCCATAGAGCACCACAGAAACTTGAACAACTTCAACAAAGTGCATTTATGTTGCACAGAGCACTGCTGTGGTAACCCATGTCGGAAACATTCCTAAGAAATCAACAAAACACTAAATTTTAACAAACCAATTCAGAAAAATGTTGCTTATCCTATACAATTATTAATTTTTTTTTTTTTTTGTTTAATTAGGAAATGTAAAGTGAAATGTCTGAACAAATCGGCCCGGCTGCTTTAAAAAGTGCCCTCCCTAAACCACATTTAAAACTTGCATTTTCTTTTATTATAATAATACGAAAAAATAAGTTCACATTTTGGTGATTAAATGGCATTTTATTTTTACAATAAATAAAGATCGCAGATAAAGTTGAGAGAGGGCTTAAAGAAAAGAAAACAAATACATAAATCAGCCAGCATCAGTTGGCTTTAATTCGCAGCCGGATTGCCACCAACTTAGGTTTTTTTCTGATTCTTTTTTTTCTTTTAGTTTTTTCTTTTTTTTTTGTTTTCTCTCAATCATAATTGAATGAGTGTGTGTTTAACTGATCTTTTCTTTTTTATTTTTTATTTATTTTGGTGACTTCATTTCTTAGTCATTATCTTTAGATACTGCAATGCATTTAGGGCAGCTACATTTTGTGCATCCTTTGATGTAGAGCCAGCACCCATGCATACAGCAACAGGCATTGTTGACAGTTGAGCCAAACATTGACATTTACCTATAAAATCAATTATGTTTTAATAAAGTTGAATAAAAAATTAAACATACAGTACTTTTTCTGAAATGTTTATTTGGTTGGATTTTCCATTTACTTATAAAATGTATAATAGTTTTGTAGGGGGATTATATTTATATGTTTTTGAGCACATAAGAACTACCTGACTATGAGTACTTATATGGCATAGCTTTCTGCCATAAAATGTAACGGAAGTTAAGCTAAACACATCTATGATCATCAGAGATATTTTTCATAATAGCCTACTTCATTCTGGTAAGTGTATCATCTAAATTTCCTCTGTGCAAGTCTATGTTATCACCTTTTTGACAAAAACATCCTAATGATGAGCGAAGGCCTTAAGCCGGTCAATGACCACAAAAAGAAGCAGGCTATCAGTTCCAGCTCTGCGGAACCAACGACAACAACATTTATGATCCCCACAACACCTCTCAAATTCAAATTTTCTGGAAAAATGTAAAATGTGTTAACAGTAAAAGTTGTTAGTGTTGCTTGAGCTGGGGTATCCGCAGCGGTCCCTGACTGAAATAGTGGTCATCCTATTTTCCTCTATGGGACAGTTTGAAGAAAGTCTAACAAATCAGTTCCCCTGGACGTCTCTGAAATCAATTTCTTGGGAAAATAAAAATGAAGAGTCCGTGTTATCGAAAATAATTAGTAAAATCAATGCAGAAGATTTTGATCCAAATCTTCATGACAGTTTTCCAGGTGGAATATAAAAATTTAAGTTTCCTATGGTTTTTTGCACACACAAAGAGATATACTGGAAGAAAGAAACAAAAGACAGGCACAGAAAGGGAGAGTGAGAGAGGCTCTCCTACTGCTACACTCTTTTCGTTCCCAGCTTACATCCCTAAATTTTTCTGGTGACAAAATTTTTAAAGTTACCTATTGCTTTCACTAACAGCCATAAGGATAAAGGCAAAAAGTTTCATTTACACATTATATTAAATTTAAAAGAAAATCATTACTATTATTAAATATTTTACCAGTAAGTGATTTCTCTTCAATGTCAATATAAGTGACCTCGAACTGTTGTTCCACAGCTATTTCTTGAAGCAGCTGGACAAAATTTATATCCTTCTCTTTCAAAGATTTGGTCTAAACAAAAAAAAAATCACATGTTAGTTTTTATAAACAAAATAAAATTTTGTAAAATAATTTTTCAATGTTTTATTTCTCTCTTTATTATGAAACTTCCGCTACTGTAGACAATTAAATCACTTGCCTGATTTAAAAAAAAAAAAACGAAAAAAAGCTGAACATGGAGTTTTGGATTAATTTAAGTTCTATTATTCACTGATTTAAGATCCATTCTGAAAAAATTCATCGAAAACTGAATATATTGTGAAAAAAAATTATCCAAATGCACCAACCCAATTCAACTCAAATTTTATATATACATCGTGTATCTTATCTCGAGGCTCCCCCCCTCCTGCTGGTGTAAAACAACATATTCTCTCATATTTTGCGGTCGATGACCACAAAATGAAGCAGGCTACCACGGAAAATGTCTCTTGATGCTTTCCAGCTCTGCGGAACCAACCACAACAACATATTCCCTACTTACACATTTTTCAATATGATCAAACTGTAATTTTTTCACAATTAATTGTCCAAATAAACAATTATCTATTTGCAACAAAATATTATTAGTTGTATGGTCATATGCATTATTTTTTGTAACGAAATTTTAAAAGCACTATAGCAGCCGTTCCCAAACTTAATGTTTTAAACGTAATATTTTCCGTTCTGTATGTTACATCACTATAAAATTAAAGCAAATGAGAATTCATTCCACAGTATATAAAAAAGCGCTATCACCGGCCAGCCTTCAACAATTGCACAATGAAAGAAAAAAAAATTATGGTTAATACACAACTTTCTCTTCACATTATTTGAAATTCTCAATTTCCTATTGACAAATCTGCTTCAAAAATTGTAATGTTATCTAATATTCTTTTGTGCTTAATTTTTATAATATTTATTTTTATAATTCAGATTTCAGAAAAAACAAATAAATTTAAACGAAATTATTAAATTATAAATAATTATATTATAAATAATATTAATAATTATTATTAAATTATATATTAAATTTAAACGAAAAGATTTGTTATGTTTTGCAACCGAGTTTAAACAACATTGTTAAATGATTTGCAAGAAAATCGTGAAATACACAAAAAAAAAAGGTACTACACTGGTTTTAATTGTAATCGGTTTCCCATTCTGATAGTACAAAAGATTTTTACAAGTTTAAATTTTGAAATAATGGAGTTTTCATTCACAGAAAATTTAGCTACAGGGCCAAGAACGAACAGAAAAGGCGTAAAAAGGAACGCCAAGGTCAGCTAGAAAACAAAAATTAAAGTAAATATTCCAAGTTTAAAGAAAAATCATTGCAGCATTTTACAATAAAATGGGGGAGGGGGCTGGGAAAATGTGGTAAGAGGCCGAACCAATTTTCTCCGAAATCAACATGTCAATCCATGGTTCCAAAACAGAATAATAGTTTGGACAACATGTGCATTTTTCATTTTCTATAATTTTTCCTCTACAGCAATAAGAGAAAGTAACAATTTAATTTAAAAAATAAAACAACATTTCAAAAAACAAATTGTGGTGGTGACACTGTGTTTGTTGGTGTAACGAGAGAGGTTAGGGTGGTTTTGATGGCTTTGAGTACTGTGTGTTACTTATATTGAAATTTTATTAACAGCATTAATAAACGTTTTGGTTAATGGTGAGTAGTGTTCGTATTTGTTTAATCACCTGCAGATGTATGTAGGTGATTAATCGGGAAACGGCCATGCGTTAAAAAAAAATGAAAAAGAAAGATTCTATGGGACGATTTCGAGAAATTGTTCAAAAAATTGTTAACAATCTTTGTAATAAAAGCTTTTAGGAAATGAGTTATATATCTAATGACACCAGAAATAATAAATTTATCTTCCAATTAATAAGAGGAGTAAAAAATTAAGGAAATCGTTTTTCTTTTGTAATTTAATGAAGAGACTCAATTTTGAAGCAGATTATCACATGCATCAATCATGAATCACTAAAGAGATAAATAATTAAATCCATTGCTGGATACAAAATTTATTTATTTACAATGTTTATACAAAGGGCTTTTGTTTTAAATTTAAAATGATTTTAAATTGAAAAACAACCAAAATTAAGTCTTCTTGTCGATCAGTTAAGCATTTATCTCCTCCTTAGGGATCTTCGAGATAATTCTTCTTTTGACACTAGGAATCTTTCTATGAAGTATAACCGTCAATTCTTAAAAACCTGGCATTTAAAAAAATATACTGAAGCTTGTGATGAAAAAAAATTACTTTTCTGAAAAGGGTCGATTAATATAAAATGGAATTATAAATAGCCCAAAAATACAGTAATACAAGACGTACAAATTTCCTTTTGATTTAAGAAAAAAAAATTCTATTTACACTTCCTAAACAGAGAGATCATCTTTAAAGTGTAAAGTGGCTAGCTAATGAAGTTTATCAGTGTGTGCGCTGTGAGGGGGGCCCGTGCGTGCGCGCAGAGAGCTGACACGGCAGTCTATGTGACAGATGCCTCTACAGACTAGAGTAAAAGGCGAGATAATTCAATTAAATATAATATAATGAGGGGCAGTGTGAGTTCGTGAATGCATACGTTCAGATCTGCTGTTTCTGGTGTTATTCTATTGCGCAGGTGAGTGCCTTTTCACTGTATTGCCAAGCTCTCTCGGCGTAACGCATCGCCGTGGGAATTAGTGGGTTGTGATAGTTTAATCCAGTAAGATTTGCTCAGACGTGGGATGGCGGATTTGTGTATTGTTATGGAGTCAAATTAAGTGATCCCACCAGTTAGCCTTTTTTTTTTGTACCAGTTAAAAGTATCGTACCAGGTAAAAGCCGTAGCCAGTTAATGATATCGTAGTTAGCCTTTATAATTTTTTCCCGTTTTTCTTTTATTAACGTTATCAACTATGAAAAATACTAGTTTGGAATTTGATTATTTTGTGGTTTAGGTTTCTTAATAATTCTTTAATTAATGTATTACGAAGCAATATGTATATATTTTAGTATTGTTCGTATAACTTTGGGGTTTGTAATTTACTAGCTATATATATATTCCAGTATTGTCTTTATAACTATAGATTTGCAATCTACCAGCAATATATATATTTTAGCATGTGTTTTTATAATTTTGATTTGACATTATACTATTGTTTTGTTCATTTTTTTTTATATTTACATTATATAACTTGTATAACAATTAGACTGGAGTCTTTTTCATCTTCTCCCTCTACCTACGTGCCAACTCTCTGGACCTCTGATTTCCTTCCAGCTCCTGTCCCATAACCCCCCCTCCAGTAGCCCCCTATCACCCCTCAGTGGTTACATTCTGGTGTCAGAAGTGGGATGCATACAAACATGTCCACTGTAGAGGATTTGAAAGCCCAACTGCAAGAGCAGGTTAACGAACCAGGACTTAGCGAACCAGGAGCTCGCAGCTAGAGATAAGGAGAGATTAGGACTGGAAAGGAAATTAGCGGAATTTGAAGAAAGGGGCCGCCGATCCACAGAAATGGCGGAGAGATCAGAGGATTTGGCAAGAACGGCCACGGGAAGCACTTCCCGCAGAGACCTCAATCTACATCATATGATCAAGCCGTGGGGAGGGGAAGCGACAGAAGTCCCCGTCGAAACCTTCCTCCGGGATTTAGATTTGGTGGCGGCCAGTGCGGGTTGGAGCGACGCGGACAAGAGACTAATTTGCCGTTTGAAGACGACGGGAGCCGCGGCCTTGTGCTTGGATAGTCACAATGAACTTTTGGTTGAACCCTGCAACTTTGAGGAGTACAGGAGGTATTGTTGACCCGGTTTGGGGATTCCACGACCCCTAGTGAACATTTGCTAACTTTACACTCTGCAAGAATGCGCCCACAGGAGGGCGTCCGGCAGTTCGCGGACCGGTGCAGGCAGATGGGTCTTAAGACACTGTCTGCGAAGGGCACCGCGGAGCAGCAAAAATGGGAAAGAGACAAAATGGAGGAGTTTGCGCTCACTGCTTTCCTGAAGGGATTGGATCAGACTCGGTATAGGACGCTACAATATGACTTTTGAAGACGCTATCAGAAGGGCGACCATCATTGAGAAAGTTGAATCGGGCGGGCCGGCCGCCACGCTTCGCAGCGATGTTTTTGCGGTCGGGAAAGAAGAGCCAATCACCGTGTCCGCTATTACTTGTTTCCGCTGTGGCAAGGAGGGACACCTGGCGCGGGGATACATACTACGTGCGCAATTCCGGGGTGGAGCACCACCTATGAACCAAAATTCCCAATGCTTTCGCTGTGGCCGATCGGGACATTTCGCCAGAGACTACCGAATGAGACCAAGTTTTAACCCCATCAGGACTAACCCCCCGGAATGGAAAGCCCCAAAAGGGCAGCCCGGCGGCGTGGCCGCGACAGCCGAGCGGGCGATCCCAGATCAAGCGGCCTAATTATTACCAACGTGAATATAACCGGGGAGGATTTTTTGAAGATACCTCTCATTCTCTCAGGAGAAGTGAGGACACTGCTAGTGGACACCGGAGCGGGAGTCTCAATTCTGAAGAGGCCTTTGAGGGGGGTAGCAATAGAAGAGTGTGCGGTGCCGGCTTACGGGGTTACAGGTGCACGGATCGTTGTCCAAGGAGTCCAGAGCGCTTAGGCGAGATGGAGGGGCAGCGAGGCGACGATTAAGTTTGCGATAGCAGATGTAGAAGTCCAGGCAGAAGGAATATTGGGCATGGATGCTATTAGGGATTTGGGGATAGTTATAGATGCGGGGAAAGGAATCGTCGCCAGCATATCGTGCAGTGAAGGAGAGAGAGTGGGCACTCAGCTAGTTTGTAAACGGGACCGCGAGAACTTTCAGGAGGCCGCAGCCCCAATCACCTAGGAATCGTCGGGTGCAGAGAACGGGAACGAGGAACCCAGTTGTATAAAATCCTTTCAAGATGTGGTGATACCCGCAAGTAGCGAGATAGTGGTCATGGGTAAGAATACGAGCCAGTTGGGATGGAAGGGAGGTGCTAGTTGAACCAGCTTTCATTGAGCGGAACGAGGCATGGAGAACGGGAAGGGGACTGGATAAAGTACGATCAGATGCCGTACATGTGAGATTAGTGAATGTGGGGCCGAACGAAGTACGATTACCAAAGGGTAGCACACTGGGAACTGAGGAAGTTGGATGGCAACGGCTGGGGAGATTAGAGAACGAAAGAACGGCAGTGGCGGCTATTCAACGGCAGGGCGCAAAAGCTGAAGATTCCACGCTATGGGCCGAAATGGAACCCAAACTGAGCCACCTTACAGGAAACGATAAAGGACAATTACAGCAGCTTTTACTGAACTATGAGGACGTGTTCCAGGACCCACGGGAGAACAGTCTCGGCTGCACATCGCAAATTCAACACCGTATTAATACCAGGGATGCACAGCCAATAGCCAAGGCACCATATCGGGTACCCTTCCATCAAAGGGCCCACATGAAGGAGTTGATAGAGAACATGCTAGAGAAAAATATTATCCAGGAGTCGGAAAGTCCTTGGTCGGCACCAGTGGTCTTAGTAAAAAAGAAAACGGAGGATGGAAGCGAACGATACCGCTTCTGCAAGACTTCAGGGGATTAAATGCAGTCACGCGGGTCCCTACATACCCACTACCGAACATTACGGAAACATTAGAGAGCTTGGACGTTGTGCCTACTTTACCACATTGGACTTAGCCTCCGGGTATCACCAAATCCAGATCGCTCCGGAGGATAGAAGTAAGACTGGATTTTCAACACCGGATGGGCACTATGAATACAACAGGATGGCGTTCGGCTTAGCCGGAGCCCCAGCCACCTTCCAGCTACTGATGGACCGCCTGCTAGCGGGTTTGAAGGGCACGGCGTGTCTAGTGTATTTAGATGATGTTGTAATATTCAGCGCAACTATGACAGAACATATTGACGGTCTGAGTACTGGACAAGCTGCGGCAAGCCAACTTAAAAATTAATATTTCCAAGAGCCATTTCGCGGAAGCGGAAGTTAAGTATCTGGGCCATGTAGTCAGTAGCCGTGGAATAGAAACCGATCCACTGAAAGCGGAGGCCATAAACAAGTACCGACGGCCGACTAACGCAAAAGAAGTGCGAGCTTTTCTTGGCTTGGTCGGATATTACCGGCGGTTCGTGAACCACTTTGCAGAAAGAGCGCGCCCTCTGACCCAATTGACTAAACAGGACAAACCATTCGTGTGGGGAGAAGCCGAAGACTCCGCATTCAGGGACCTGAAGCAAGCTCTAACGAGTCCCGAAGTCTTAGCATACCCGGACTTCTCGCGTCAGTTTATATTGTCTACCGACGCCTCGGGCGTCGCCATTGGCGCCATATTATCACAAGAGCAGGACGGAGCGGAGAGACCCACTGCATACGCTAGCCGCCAACTGAACGACGCAGAGCAAAAATATAGCACTACTGACCGGGAGATGCTGGCGGTAGTTTGGGCTAGTCAATACTTCCGGTGTTATCTGTACGTGAGGAGGTTCAAGCTGATTACGGATCATTCCGCACTTAGATGGTTACTCACCCTTAAAGATCCCTCCTCTCGGTTATCAAGATGGCAGCTCCGATTGGCTGAGTTTGAATATGAAACCTACCACAAGCCGGACAAGAAACGACATCCTTATGCGAATGTTTCCCATCAAAGAGATAGTCGAGGGCTGTTTGATGCAGGGGAAAGCTCATTAAGCTACTGTTTGGTAACCCAGACGCCGAGCATTTAGAGAAGACACAGGCCTGCCTATCCCAGTTGGAAAGAAAAACTGGGGAAATACTCCACCTTTCGCAGGACACCTAACCTTGACTCGGAGTATCAGCACGCAAGTTGCCCAAGACCAGAAGCGGCTCAAAACCCTAGTGAGCAAACTGGACAGAGAAATGGGAACCCTTAAGAACCAGTTAGCCGTCCTGGAGGGTCGGGTCTTCCTTGATTCCGAAGTTTTCCTAATCCTCTTAAACTCTCATCCCTGGTGAGGGAGATAGAAATGAATACCGTTAGCGCGCTAGTGGAATTATGGGCTCTATTAGAGGCAGTAGGCGCGTCTATCATGGGTCGGGTAAGCATGAACCTGGTATCCCCTGATTCCAGGGTTCAAGCTGATTACGGATCATTCCGCACTTAGATGGTTACTCACCCTTAAAGATCCCTCCTCTCGGTTATCAAGATGGCAGCTCCGATTGGCTGAGTTTGAATATGAAACCTACCACAAGCCGGACAAGAAACAGACATCCTTATGCGAATGTTTCCCCATCAAAGAGATAGTCGAGGGCTGTTCTATGCAGGAGGAAAGCTCATTAAGCTACTGTTTGGTAACCCAGACGCCGAGCATTTAGAGAAGACACAGGCCTGCCTATCCCAGTTGGAAAGAAAAACTGGGGAAATACTCCACCTTTCGCAGGAACACCTAACCTTGACTCGGAGTATCAGCACGCAAGTTGCCCAAGACCAGAAGCGGCTCAAAACCCTAGTGAGCAAACTGGACAGAGAAATGGGAACCCTTAAGAACCAGTTAGCCGTCCTGGAGGGTCGGGTCTTCCTTGATTCCGAAGTTTTCCTAATCCTCTTAAACTCTCATCCCTGGTGAGGGAGATAGAAATGAATACCGTTAGCGCGCTAGTGGAATTATGGGCTCTATTAGAGGCAGTAGGCGCGTCTATCATGGGTCGGGTAAGCATGAACCTGGTATCCCCTGGGGAGCTTGGCAGTATTTTGGGGGCGGTCGCCAGCGTCCTACCAGAGGGTCTGGAATTACTCACGGTCTCTTCGATTACCGCAATATACCATTATTATGAGCGGGCAACTCAGCCACCAATGGACCGCATCGAAGAAGACATCGAAGGGGCTAGATAGCCACCACTTTTTGAAAGGGGGGGCAATGTAAAGTGGCTAGCTAGTGAAGTTTATCAGTGTGTGCGCTGTGAGGGGGGCCCGTGCGTGCGCGCAGAGAGCTGACACGGCAGTCTATGTGACAGATGCCTCTTCAGACTAGAGTAGAAGGCGAGATAATTTAATTAAATATAATATAATGAGGAACCGTGTGAGTTCGTGAGTGCATACGTTCAGATCTCCTCATGCTGTTTCTGGTGTTATTCTATTGCGCAGGTGAGTGCCTTTTCTTTGTATTGCCAAGCTCTCTGGGCGTAACGCATCGCCGTGAGAATTAGTGGGTTGGGATAGTTTAAGCCAGTAAGATTTGCTCAGACGTGGGATGGCGGATCTGTGTATTGTTATGGAGTCAGATTAAGTGATCCCACCAGTTAGCCTTTTTTTTTGTACCAGTTAAAAGTATCGTACCAGGTAAAAGCCGTAGCCAGTTAATGATATCGTAGTTAGCCTTTATAATTTTTTCCCGTTTTTCTTTTATTAACGTTATCAACTATGAAAAATACTAGTTTGGAATTTGATTATTTTGTGGTTTAGGTTTCTTAATAATTCTTTAATTAATGTATTACGAAGCAATATGTATATATTTTAGTATTGTCCGTATAACTTTGGGGTTTGTAATTTACTAGCTATATATATATTCCAGTATTGTCTTTATAACTATAGATTTGCAATCTACCAGCAATATATTATTTTAGCATGTGTTTTTATAATTTTGATTTGACATTATACTATTGTTTTGTTCATTTTTTTTTATATTTACATTATATAACTTGTATAACAGTTAGACTGGAGTCTTTTTCATCTTCTCCCTCTACCTACGTGCCAACTCTCTCGACCTCTGATTCCCTTCCAGCTCCCGTCCCATAACCCCCCTCCAGTAGCCCCCTATCCTCCCCCCCCTCATTGGGTTACAAAAGCATACTAACTTTCACAAAAAATTATTAAATTTGGCCTAAATTTTATTTTGCCGCTTCTACTAACCTCAAATCATAAAAGCTAAGAATGCATATAGAGTTTACATTCAGAACCAACAAATGCAGTTTTACAAAGCATTTATTTTTTTTTTTATTTTTTTGCCTGTACATATAAAAAAAAAAAAATATAAAAGAAACGTCTAATTCAAAAATATAAACTCATAATAATACATAACAAAATGTAAACAAAATACTACAACGAGTGGAGACTATCAACCTTGGTTTTGGTTTTTTCCAGGGATCGTTCGTTTATTCAATTAAATATATCAGATCACAGAAAGATCGAGATATGCAAGACCTTGTAGATTATTAGATTATGATCCCAGTTAAAACAATGACGAGGGAAGGGATTAGATCACTGGTAGCGCGCTGGACTAGCAACGCGGAGATCACGGGTTCGAATCCAGTCGTGCTGCCCTTAGATTTTCTCTTCCTAGGAGCCCCTACAGCCCACTGTCCGGTGATGGACAGTGTTGTCTGTACGGCGCAAATGACACAGATGTTGAGACGCCTTAAATATAAATAAAAAAAAAAAATGACGGAAATAGGATTAATTAGTGGACAACATACAAGAATGTTTCCTAAACTTGCGGTTCTATGTATTTAGGAATCCAAGTGTACTAAAATTTTAAAAGAAAGGCTTAAGATCTGCGCTGTAATAAAAAAAATCCGTCGCAATCATACTAATTACGGGTGCGAGCTCTTGTTATGTTGGAGGGCCATTAAACTTCTCGGCACTAGAACTAGCTCTCGGGCAACATTAATAAAAAGAAAAAAGCCAGTTGTAATATATAAATTTTCACGCATTTTGCTATTATTGAAGCTCTTCTTTTTGTAAGAGGTGTAGTAAGCAACTAGCAAAACATTTAACCTAGCATTCTGTCTTCACTACCTCGAAAATGTATAATATAATATCTTAAAATAAATAAATAAAGCGATGAAGCTACAAAGAACATGCTCACAAGTTAGGGAACTTAAGCGGAAAATCAGTTTAATTAATTATGCGAACTCAATGCACTTCTAGAAAAGTGCACATGCGCATGCTAATTTGCTTATATCCAAGAAATTTTTAAATAAAATTGGCTCGTAAAAATCGGGAATATTTAAAACAAGTGAACAGACATGGTAAACTAATAATCAATTAAAAAAAAATTATTATAATCCGTTGTAGAATTTTGTTTCCAAAACAAAAACAAAAACAAAATAAAACGAAAACTTTATTTAATCATTTAATGATTAAGATTAAATAAAAAAAAAAATTAGCAATCTATTATCTGCATATTACATTTTTTTAAAAAATATTTTAAAGTGAAATCATCATCAAAAGTTTTAAATAAAATCACACTCTTCTTTTGATTCTTCAACTAAAATAAAGAAAAATATAATGAGAAAATTAGATTAATATGAGATTCAATTAAAGTTTCTTAAATAATTATAAATTTATAAACTTAAATCCAAACTAAGGAATTAAAATTATAGCAGCTTGTAAACAGCAAAGTATTCATTTTTATTAATTATACACTTTTTTGGAATGTATTTATTTAATGTATTTAAATAAATAGATCTAAACAAATTCCTTACTGACTAGATTGGTTAATTATAATATATATTAACCATTTGCGATAGGAATGTCGCCATTTATATTTTAGCATATCAATAATTGCACTAACAAAAGAAAACTTCAAAAAATGAGAACTTTACATTTTCAAGTAATTTGAAAAATCAATTTAAAAAAAGAATATAAGGATTTTATAATAAAAATAATTGATTGAACAAAAATGTTCAAAAATTTTTTTTTATATCTTTAGTTAGCAAAAGTTGTTAAATGATTAAGCAATTGAAGAAGAACTACAATATAGAAAATCAACGCTCTTCTTGAAACCATTGTTTCTACCAAGATAGAAAACAGATGGCAAAAGAAAGCCAAGCTTTTGAAGTCAATAAATTACAGGAATCTAGCAGAAAACTGTTTGCACATAATTACAGAGGTCGATGGAACAAGCTGTTGAGTTCATTACGCGGTCGGCAGGGCAGTTCCATTGATCGAAAGTTGCAAACCATTTTGAAAGTGAAACAGTAAGCATTGCAGAGGCTGTAAATATTTTTGAGTTAGAGAAGGTATCGTCGAATTCTTATTATCATTATTTTTACTTATATATATTTATTCCCAATTTCAATACAGTAATATGCTGATGGATTTCAATTTGAAACATGTGATCCAATGGATCCTTGGACACTTTTGGAGATCATTGGCTATGAATGAGCAAACTAGTTAGAAAAACGGTCTTCAGTCCTCACACAGAATCACTCTTACACTTCCAAGAGACTTAAAGTGTCAGAGGTGATCACCATAATGAACTAACTTATAGTAAAATATAGTTCCAACTGTTTAAGCTACAAGGGCGATTATCTCCAGAAGGTAATTATCTTCAGAGCCGACTGAAAATGTAAATATTGATTTAATCCCCAAGGAGAATTCATGGATATGACACTCAGCAGAAGCCTGCTTTCACCAAAAGGGTCGTCAGTAAAGAGACTGAACGACTGGATTTCTTTCGCAGATTGAAATAAAAGAGATCTGATTATCTGGAACATAAGCATAAAAAGTAAAAATGCTAATATAAATAATAGTTAAATTTGGCCGTTGTTAATGAAATAAACAAAACGATGGTAGGTAGGGGCCTTAGCAAAAATGCTATTTTCATCAAAAATCTTATAGAATCGAAACATACTAGGCCCTCAAAATCTAATAGAATGGTACAAATAAATTAAGTGTGTTATATAATTATGTCAAAATAAAATCAATAAACCAAGGTTAAGTTCTTTTCTCACTGAGGGATACAAGTAATGATTTTTGGTCTACAAGTAATGATTTTTGGTCTGGTACAGGACTACCCTGTAACCCTTGTCTTAATCGGAAATTCTGATTCTGAGTACCTGAGGACGCTTAGTATACGAAACAGTACACACTTTTCAAGCATTCAGCATTAGACAGCTGGGTAAAGAAATGCGAAGTACAATATAAAGAAGAATTCTCTAGCCATCCTTTTAGGAAACGGTCCGTGAAACCATTAAAATGATTGCTTATGGGGATCTGGGTTTATTAGCCACATGGGCATATATAAGATCCATATAGGTATGCCTAAATCGGGAGGAGACTTCGGTTCATTTCTTGCTACTGAAAGACCGAACTCCCGGAAGTTTCTATCCTGGGAAAGAAAATCATGAGGCAATATTCTTTATACGGGTATCTCTATCAAGACTAACAGGACTTTTTAAATTTATGGATTAGATAATGTTTTTTAAAGAAAAAGGAGAGATCAAAACAGATTCCTTGGGGAGTTCGCAGCAGTGGTAAAAATTGCTAATCTAATCTTACACAACAAAATTTCCAAACTTCTAGTTTCGCAAAGCATTAACATTATATTATCTTTTAATATAAAAGTAGCTAATAACTGAAAAATATTCATAAAAAGCAAAGCAAACATAAACGTTTCTCTAATTTTTTTGCCTAAAACAAAAAACTAGAATTTTCTCTATTTTAAGAAATAAAACAAAAGGTAAAACTTGTATTTAAACTTTGGAAATTAAAAAAAATGCATATCACACGCCAAAAAGAACCTCAAATCCATTGCTTTTGTTTTTTAAATCTTCTTTGTATCAAAAAACTAAACAATAAAAATAAAAATTATTTTTCGTTTACCTGTAGTTCATTGATTTTAGGTCCTGTAGAAGATTTGAGGTTCTTGTGGAACTGTGATATTTTGATGTTCTGTTGCGGTGATAAAGCAGAAATCTTGGCCGATCTTAATTCTCCCCATTCGGATACTTTGCAAGTATCAAAGCGTCGTCCATACTACAATAAACAAATAAATGCAGTCAATTAATATTTACATACTTCTAAATTAGAAGAACACTTTTAATTTCACATTAAGGATATCTTCATAAACAGTTTTAAATTATCAGAGACATTTTCCGTGGTTGCCTGCTTCATTTTGTGGTCATCGACCGGTTTCGGGCATTCGCCCATCTTCAGGACGGGCGTTTGTCAGACAGTGTGATAACACAAACTTGCACAGAGCAAATTCAGTTTATTCACTGACTGGTCTTTTTAATTGTATTTTAAAACTAAACTCTTAAACTAGGTCAAAGGGTATGGTCATGGTAGCTGGGTGGGAAAGGAACACGTGTTTGGGTTGTCAAATTTTCCTTAAAATGGAAACAACACGTGGGGATCTAATTTTTAAACTCTGTTGTTGGAGGGAGATTCACTTGACAATTAAATAATCAGAATAACTTTAAAATTAAATTAAATAACGATTTCAAGCTAACACAATTTAAAATTAAGCGATTGAAATAATATACACATTTAATATACACGATGAAATTAAATACACATAAGCATGCTAAGGGTATTTTTTAATATTTATAACTATGTAATATATATATATATATATATGTGTGCTATATTGAACATATACCATACATATAACCATTAATACTGAAATAGATATGTATATATACCACATATACATATGCATATTTATAACTATGCATTCCACTCGACCTTACACCTCTTTACACAACATTCACATACACACTCTCCATGTACGCACGCATTCTTAATTATTTTTTTTTCTCTCTAAAAGAACTAGCTAAAAACTAGTTAAAAAAACATGGTAGGTATATATATGTGTGTATATGTATGGTATATGTTTGGAATATGTATGAAGTGTAATATATACAGTATAATATGTACATATATATATTACATAGTTATAAATATTATAAAATATGCTTAGTATGCTTATGTGTATTTAATTTTTATTATTTTAATCGCTTAATTTTAAATTGTGTTAGCTTGAAATCGTTATTTAATTTAATTTTAGTTATTCTGATTATTTAACTGTCAAGTGAATCTCCCTCCAACAACAGATTTTAAAAATTAGACCCCCACGTGTTGTTTCCATTTTAAGGAAAACTGCCCCTTTAACAACCCAAACACGTGTTCCTTTCCCACTCAGCTACCATGACCCTTTGACCTACTTTAAGAGTTTAGTTTTAAAATACAATTAAAAAGACCAGTCAGTGAATAAACTGAATTTGCTCTGTGCAAGTCTGATAAACGCATCCTGAAGATGGGCGAACGCCCAAAACCAGTCGATGACCACAAAATGAAGTAGGCTACCACGGAAAATGTCTCTGATGCTTTCCAGCTCTGCGGAGCCAACCACCATAGTTTTAAATTAATTGGATAAACTGATAATAAATTAATAAAAGTAGGACCAGGATGGAAATCATATTCAGAAATCGAAAGAAGTGCAAGAAGCAAGAATTATTTCAGGACGAACAGCAAATACATCAACATTGCGCTCAACTTATATTATTACATAAGCTCCAACTGGTAAATGATGATGAAATAACAAATTTAGCGTATAATAAAAAAAAAATACAGTTCACACCAATAAACATGCCCCCCCCCCAAAAAACATACGAATTCATTTCCGCTCTATGTTTCCCAAAGTTATGAGGCGACGACATACATACATTCACACAAACATCCCTCAAAAACACTCATCCCTTAAACCAACCATAAAAAGGCAATCGATATGGCGTTGAATCATTCTCTCCAACATCCACTATACAATAAAGAAAAATATTGGTGTGAAACACTCTTACGACTTTCCATCACAGCAAATAATACAAATCATTGACAAATTTTCTTTTAAACTTGCGATATTTTTACTTAGCCCTAACATAATTGAAGAGGTAGTGGGGGTACTGGATCTACTGAGGGTAACACTTCAAGTGATTACATTATAGTAATACAAGAAGAGAGCACCCAGTAATACTGAACAAACCTAACATTTAAACTTGACATCAAAGATTCCCCAGGGACCCCTCTAAAATCAATTTTTCCAGAAAAATGTTTTAAATGAAAGTGATACATTTATATGTATGTAGTGTATATGTATGTATGTAGTGTATATGTATGTATGTATGTATGTATGTATGTATTTGAACAGCATAGCTCAAAAATAAAAATCGCAGAAATTTAAACGACATTCCGTTAAGGTGCGTTTTTTGATGCTTCTGCGCATGCAACGTTGCATGTTGCTGAAAGAGCCGCATGCCTCTTGCCTCTTTCCTTTCTGTTTACGCGTGCTGCTTGATTTGCTACAGTTCTCTACTGTCTGTCCCTACTGCATGAAAATGTCATCTACTGCTCTTCAGTGTTGAGTATCGCTGCGGCTTGTATCATTATTATTGAAAACTACAAAAGCAACCATACAAGATGGATGTCGGATTTCTTATTACTTCGGAGTAAAATTGCGAATATCCTTGAAGAGGTCAGAATTGATAGATATGTATTTAATAATTTTACTATATTATCAGCAAGTGATTTAGATTATATAGTGCAATTGATTGGACAATACATCAGCCGTGAGCAATAAGTAAGCGCGGAGTTCACTCGCGACCAACCTGTCACATCTTTTATATCTGCCAAGCGGCGGGCTTTTGATGATTAGATAACAACAAAATATTAAACAATGAAAAAAAAAACAGTAATCAAGCAAAACAATAAAAAATAAAAAATAAAAAATTCCATGCGGTTAATTTAATAATTACAAAAGCTTCTTGTTTTTTAAAAATAATTATAAAACTATAAATTATTTTAACAAAAATATTACCATATCTTCTTCGTCCATACAATCAATATGCTGTGTATTGTTTTCAGCTGGTATATTAATTAGGCGCTGCCACATATTATGCGCAGCCAATCTTTTTGCTATCTTTTTCGATTTACCCGTACCTGCAACCAAAATGAATTAATAACATCAAATAAAGGTAGAATAACATTTAAGAATATGACTAAGGCTAAATTTCAATATGAGGACTATGTTTTTTCGATCTTAAAACTTAATTTTGAAAGCAGTGCACTAGAGGGGGGGAGGCAAAAATTGTTAACTAAAATACTGTTACTGCTAAGAAAGTATGAAAAAAAGAAATTTTACAAACCCGTTTCCTTATGCTTAAAAACTACGCAAGAAATTGTAAATTGTCGTTCGTGAGGTAAACCTTCTTCAAACTCAGTTTCATAAGCAGGAGGTGGCCACCTTCTGGACATACATAATTCTTGTAATAAACCTATCGGATTTACCATCATTAAATCGTCGCCAGGTACTGAAGTAGGTTTGGATCCTCTGTGAACAAATATTTTAAATGATTTAAATTAAATCTAGACTAATTTGTCAGAGATATTTTCCGTGATAGCCTCCGTGAGTGTTACAACTAAATTTGATCTGTGCAAGTCTATGTTATCACCCTATTTTGACAAAAACATGCTGATGTTGTGTTAACGCCCGAAACCGGTCGAAGACCACAAAAAGTCGCAGGCTATCACGGAAAATATCTCTAATGCTTTCCAGTTCTGCGGTGCCAATCACAACTAGACTAATTTGGTTTGCAACATATATTTAAGAAATTATTTTGTTATTTCTGGGATTTTATCCGTCGTAGCAGGCTTATTTTTGTAGTGCTGACCGGTTTTTTAAATATTAAAAAAAAAAAACAAAAAAAAAAACTAGTTTTGTGATAGTTCTGGAAATCATTTCAAGCGTTACTGGCGCTTGTTGAATAGGTGTCTTCTGCATTAACAATGTAACTACATTCAACAGTAGCTTTCCAATTGCTGCAAACCGATATGTTCCCAACCTGCACTATACTATATTTGCAATTACACTTTAATAAAAATTTTATGTTGGATATATCAGATTTTTTTTTTTTTAATGCAAATCAAATTAAAAAATAAAAATACATTTCTGTGGAGTTCAGTGTTCCATTTTTGGTAGGAGGAATTCCTTCTCCTTCTGAACCTATCAGTTTTTCAAGAATCGCCTTGGCGGCTGCATGTTTCGCTTCTTTTTTGGAACGTCCTGTACCCATAGCTGAAACATTTGCAGTATTTTTAAGAACATATATACAAATCAATCTTTTAAATATAAAATCTGCTGCAGATCAGAATTTTAATCAACTTACTGCATCTTGTAAGCTCAGGAAATTTGAGAATTGTAAGATAACAGCATAATAAAAAGATGAATTGTAATTAGCGCTCTATATTTTTCATTGACAATAATTGAAATCTATGAGGATTTGATGAATGTTAAATACAATAAGAGTGAAACAGAAAAAACATGAACTTACCTAATATTTCGCCAACAGAAACTCTATATCTAAAGGTTGGTTCATGGATTGCTCCTTCAACTTGGACTAATTCATACTTTGGAGTGACTCCACGCCTACTTAATAACTCTTGCAGAACAGAAACTGGAGTTTTAGACGGCATTGATTGCAATTCCTAATCAAATAGTAGAAATTACATATGCATAAATGATAAAAATATCTGGATGTTATAGGGAGTAGCTATTTCCAGAAATAGTAAACTCCTCCTAATCAAAAATTAATGATTTTTAAAAAGTTATGCTATTTGTGCTTATGTTTTTCCTTTAAAAAAACTCTAAAATAACATTGTTTTTATAACATAAAATTAAAAAAAAAAATCATGATCCTAGAAATAAATGAACTAAAATTCATTTAAATCTTTCCCAAAAAATTGCGATTGTTTTCCAGTTTACTGACATTACCAGTGTATTTACATAAAACTAATAATAGTTGGGATGGAAGATTCTTCTCGACCGTTACTTTGTATGAAGGAAAGGATTTTGAGTTTCGGTCTTTTTTTAACAAAAAAAAACTTAAATTTTTGCCAACGTTTCGACAAATATATTGTCTTTTTCAAGGCATAAAAAATAAAAAATGTAAAAACTAATAAAAAATCTTTTAAACATATCCAACTTGAAAACTTATGTAAAATTTAGAACTAAAAAGTTGAGAACACCTCAACAACACAGAGAAAAGACATAATAATAGTTGGGATGGTATTTTCTTTTTTCAGTTAAATAATTTTTTGAAGGAATATGTTGATTACAATATATTATTGGTTGGTGACTGTAATGTAACAGTAGGTTCTCTTCAAGTAATACCAAAAGATTGATTTAGTGACTATTATAAATGTAGATCAAGTTATAATTTTATAAACTAATTATTATAAACGATATTTAATAATACCAGATTTAATCGAACAGTAAACAGGTATTTTGGGAAGAACTTCTTGAACACTATTGTGAGTTTCGGGATGTCGATGTATGAAGCATTGGCTAAGGATAAGAAACCTGATAAGAAACCACCAGATAAAGTTGCAAATAAAGAATTGGAGTATGTTAGGGGTATATGGCGAAAAGATAGCGGTAGAAGTGAGTTTGATAAATTAACCATAATCTTGAATATTCAGATATTAGGAAAAAATGAATTGTATCAGATAGAATAAGGGGCCCATTTCATGTTTATCTGAAAAGTTAGAACAAGGAGGGCAAAATGTTATTATAAGCGTGCACCAGAGGAATATTGGGAAAGTGATACATGTAGGTCCCCTAATGTGGGATAACAATGTTAGTAGAATTGACCGCATAGGTAGAAACAGAATAAGAGTGATAGTGTCAAATGCGACGACTGCAAATTCTTTGGTGGTACCTGAAGTATTGAAAAGAAAAGCAGGGATTGATATAAGAGTTATTTTTAAAAGTAAACATTAATTCGCGTTAGTAAGCCCACTTTAAACTATTAAGTGATTTAAAGTTAAATTTTGCGAAATTTTGAACCTTATTAGCTGATAAATAAGAGTTATTTTTGCTCGATATTTTTAAAAATTCGATATGATTTTGATGTGAAAGTAAAAATTAATCGTTAACATTTTTCTTATTTCAATAAAAATTAATTATCACCTTCTGAGAGATTTGTGTTTTGCTCAGAAGTTAGAGTTATCCTGTAATTTTTATTATTTCTCTCAAAATATAAAAATCGTGCCTGATAATCGGTATGTTTTACTGCTGGACTTTTGCTAATACGCGATTGCAAACAAACAGTAGATAAATTCATATTCAATAAAATTCAAAATGAGTGACCTCTAGTACAGACTAGTTTACACATTTGGAGCAGGTTACTGTTTTTAAATTAAATTCTTCTTATTATTTTATTTAATTAATTTTCCAATCCAATGGTATTTTCCAATGATAGGTATTTAATTTTTAGAGAAACGAGAGGATGCTGATTAATTTTTCCCCCATTGAGAAGAAAACATGGGAATTTGATTTTGTAAACTTTTAATGTGAATTTATCCATACAAAAAACCATTTTCGTTGAAAAGACGAAGAATAAGAGCTTCATTAACTGAAAACGAAATCATTTCTGCCCTTGAATATGAATATGGCACTAATTTTAATGAAGGTAGCAAAAAAACATTAACGTTGGTGAATATAAAATACATGATGGTACAGAACTTAAACCACAGTACTGTTAACTTTTACTGGTTTACTTTTTAACTTTGCCAGATTATGTTTACACCATAACGTCAGGTGACCTGATAAACCTTATGTTCAGAATGTTGGGCAATGTTTTCGTTGTCTATGCTACAGTATGGCCACACAAGTAAACAATGTAAGGAAGCTACTATTTGAAAAAGTACAAAGGTAATCAAGGGAAAAATAAATGGACTTTTGAAGATCAAGCAGCCTGTGTACATTGTGGCGGGCTCACTCTTCAAGGTCACGCAAAGAGTGCCCTGACTTTTATAAAATAGAAAACAAAAATATTATGTCTTGAAAATATATCGTACCATGACGCAAAAAGTAAAGTCGAGCGCGGGCCTTAACGCTAGGGCCGTTAGTGAGCATACGTTAGTGACTAACGAACAATTCACAAGTCACTTAACCTCCTCAAATTAATTATTTTAATATAAAAATTGGATATAATCACACAAAATGGCCAAATAGATTTCTCTTGCGCTTCCGGTCAGATATCAAAGAACTATTGATTGCTCCCCAAACACTTAAAATGTCGCCTGCGTTTGATTCAAAATTATAAAAGACCCGGTTACTTTTATAATACACATTGTATCAACACGAAATATCAACTTAAACGAAATTTATAAATCCGTTATTAATGTGCAGAATAGTATAGATAAATCAGAATTAATACTGGAGATAATTCTTCAATTAAATTACTAAGATCCTCCAGGAAAATGAACTCAAATATGATAAGAAGAATGAACTCAAAAGAAATAAGAAATTATATACTTATAGTCTATTGCAAATAAATATCCAAATCTAAGCAATTTTTAAAGAATTAACGTAAAGAATATTTTGAGAATCTAATTGGAAAACTTAAGCCACAATTCTGAAAAACTATAAAAAAAATTTGAAACCAAAAACTTTTGTGTAATAAAAATGTATGTTTGATGACCGTTCAAATTTATTTTGAAAATTCGTATGATACTCTAGTAAATACTTAGCAATATGTTACGCTAAGTAACGAATTTCTAGCTACTGAATACACCGTGCTAAAAAAAGGCAAAAATCGTTAAAGCTCCAGGAGCTTTATAAGAATGCAACAGGAAGTTTTCTAACTAATTGATTATTGTATTTATTAACTAAATCTATGGTACTCAAAGTTCCATATATTTTAAAGATTGTCAGTTTTTGTTATTTTTTTGTCTAAAAGGCGATACTTTTACGGTATCAAATTAAAGAAGTAGATTGTTGGTGAATTTGAAAGCAAAATTATTTATTGCTTTTATTATTTTTATATTAAGTAACTTTTATTATGATTAGAAGAAAATAATATATTATTAAAGGCAGGGTCAGGAAGCATTATTCCATATTATGCTTTACTTTCAATTTAATAAATCTAATAAAAGTAAATTTAGAAGAAACTACAACAAACAAAAAACAACATAGTAATTTTGTGCAACATTACATATATTACATACACAATCAAGTAAAAGGAAGATTTCGATCGAAATCTATTTTGGATGATGGTCCTATTTTCTGAATATTTTAAAATCATATGTTAGTTTATAATTTATATTTTTTCCATTTTTCTGATTTTCTAAAAAAATGAATCTCAAGACGTTACGATAAAATATGATTCAGAGACATTTTCCGTGATAAGGTTATCATTTTGTTGTCATCGACCGGTTTCGGGCGTTCGCCCATATTCAGGATGCATTTGTCAGACAGAGTGATAACGCAGACTTGCACAAAGCGAATTCAGTTCACACACTCTCACCAACCACCACAACAAATAAAATATGTTATTAGATACTTCAGCTGAACAATCATTTAAAAAATAATAAATTATGTATTCAATTAAAAAGAACTAACTGAAATCAATTATGAATGCTTATGATCCGGGCAAGATAAATCGTTATTAGAAACACTCTTAAATGTCTACAAGTAATTACTGCAATTTATTACTTTGCGAACTAATAATTTATCCTTTTATAGAAAAGTTATATTAAATAACTGCCTATAGCGTTGTCTGGATTTTTCTTATTAACTGATCTTATAAGAATTTTAACCCAACTGATTCGTTGCTCCTGCTCAAGAAAACATCGTTTTGCTAAATTAATTACAGCTTCAAAATTAATACAGAAAACGATTGCCTACTATGTTCCAAAATGTAGACTGAAAATTTACGTAATATATTTTTAGACTATTTATCATAACTAAAGAAGAAACAACTAATTATCAAACAATTATGTAAGTAAATTATTAAAAACCTCAAAAACAAATGAAATTAATAATTTCATATAAACATATAGTTATTTTTTCATGACAAATAATTTAAAAGATTAGATGCGCTCTGACGAATACTTTTTTACCAGTTTTTATGTTCTATTGTATATTTTAATGTTCAAATTTAGTACATAGTAAGTTTATTATATAACACATCATTAATATTGTTGAAATTCAAAATACTGGGATTTAGTTTATACTTCTTACTTAATCTCAAATTATTTGTAGTTTTTGTTATACAGAACCAGAGAGACCCTGGGTCTAAGCAGGTATCAGATTTGTATGATAACGGGCCTGTTTACAGCGCCCGGTAGGTTCAAGAAACATCTGCACAGAGTGAGATTATTTGATTCGGAGCCCTTGTGTAGCCCTGTTGTTTAATTGCATCGCAATCGTCAGAGTGAGGTACGACATCTTCAGCACAGTGAGACCGGAGGAAATCGAACTTCAAGAAGGACTGGTGGGGAAGATCCTGACCTCATGAAGAGAGGAGGATTCCTCTACTAGACATTAAGGGGTTGGCACAATAAGACTCAATGGGTAGGCTGCAGTGCCTGGGTTTGAGTGCCCCCCTGTGTCATTCTATTCTATTCTATTCTATTCTATTGTGTTATACACGTATAATGACGTCAAATTAATAGTTTAGTTAATTTATAGTTTACTAAAATATCATTAATATATAGTTATTAATATATAAATGACATCAAATTTCTTTTTAAAAAAATGAATCTAATTACTTTTAATTATACTAAAAAACGTCTATGCAGATATTAAATCAAATTTTATTTTCTTAATTGTCAAATCATACTCAGTGCAATTTACTTTTATAAAATTCAGAAAAAAAAAGTTTCGAACAATTTTTTTAAAATTTGATATTGTTAATTAGCTTTTCTCTCTTGATTATTACATTTTCTTGCTAAATTGAATGATTTTAGGGAATCTCAGCTAGGGAAGCTGAGACGTTTGACTTCTCTTCAAAGAAGCACCCCGACATGTTATTGTACGGTTTCATCACAATTATAAGCATATAAAAAATAAATTAATTATTAAAATTTCAAACATTGATGTAATTTTATCCTCTGAAAGTTGATAACTGAAACAAGAGATAACGTATGATGAATCAGACAATAAATTTAGTTGTCAAAATTTCTAACTTTCATACGAAACATTTTTTTTGTCGAATTTCACTAAAATTTCCATTTTTATTTTTCCATCTTGATTTTCTTCACACCTGTCAGAATTCTAAAAGATGTTTTCTTTCTTTAATGTTCAAATCTACTTTTTTCCACATAATCTTCTGATACTGATTGATATTCGAGAGTTTTCTGTTGGGCTGCTTTATTCTTCTTGACTTTTTCCTAAGTGCTTATTTCATTGGGATTATTTCATGATATGCTTCTTAGATGGGTTGGTTTAGCTTTTTTCTATTTTTAATCTAATTTCAACTTCATTAAAATTCTTATTCTATTTTTACTTTCTCTTAGTCCTCGTAAGAGGAAGTATTGAGATTGTGTCAAATTTTCGAAATTGAGTTTTCACCGGAAATACATGTTTTTAAGGTCACCTTAAATACGAAAAAAAATCTAGGCTGAAACACTCACGCAACTTTCTCTTACTCTAATTAATACAATTTAATTAAGAAATCTTCTTTAAAATTGCGTTATTACAATTTTTATTGGGTTGGCCATAAAAAAAAAAAAAAAAAGAATAAATAAAAATGGTGCTGGGGATTTTAATTATACACCTGAGCGCTCTGTGTTAAAACTAAGAATCATGGGCAAATTTAATTTTAAACTAACTGACAGACCTCACTAATAATCCTCTAAAATAAATTTTTTCAGAAAAATGTTTCAAATAAAAGTGATAAGTTTCTATCTATGCAGCAAGCTTTCCAAGTTTAAAGAAAATCGTTGGAACCGTTTTCGATACATTCCATAAGAAACAAAAACCTATTCTGTAAAAACGTAATTCCGGTCGAATGTGTATTAATATTATGTAGGTGGTAAAACCATATATTATACTGAATTGGTATTTTAGAGGAAAGCATGACCCTACTGTGTCCTCCAGCCCCCCCAAAAGCAATTTTCCCGGGAAAGTGTTTCATATAAAATAATTTAAGTGTTTCATTCAAATAAAAGTTATAGGTACATATGTATGTGTGTAGATATTATACGATGTTTTAAAAAAATCGTTTTAGAGCTATTTTAAAGAAAATCGCGATAAACCAAAAACGAAACATTTAGTCAAGTCGCACTTCCGGTTGAGGATTTTGCCCAAAATCTTCGTGTCTGATGCGGTGGTAGTATCTAATCGGAATGAATACCAAGTTTGACCTTTCTGCAACTTTTCGTTTTTCGGATATTCTGTCAATACACACAAACCAATCACTAAATAGTTTTTTTTTACAATTCCGGTGAAAACTCAATTTCGAAAATCAGTCACAATTGCCATATTTCTTCATACTATAGGAGCAAGAAAAAGTAAAAATATTTTTGGCGAATGATCTGCGTTTGTGTGAACAAAATATCTCAAAAACGAAAAATCGCGGGAAGCACAAACTG
Source organism: Triatoma infestans (assembly GCA_011037195.1). Taxonomy (NCBI): domain Eukaryota; kingdom Metazoa; phylum Arthropoda; class Insecta; order Hemiptera; family Reduviidae; genus Triatoma; species Triatoma infestans. The sequence goes on from JAAEAF010002039.1 coordinate 103,020, forward strand.
GGTTTTTCATTTAGGTGCTATTACCGCATATGATATGAAGGTTTCAGGCAGAATCCATCAACCGGAAGTGCGACTTTACTCAATTTTTCGTGATTTTCTCGAAAACGGCTCCAACAATTTTGTTTAAACTTCGCTACCATCTACACACATACATATGTACCTATAACATTTATTTGAAACATTTTCCTGGGAAAATTGATTTCTTGTGGGTTCTGAAGGAGCATTAGCGTTATTTTTCTCTAAGTGCCAATTCAGTACTATGTGTGATTTTACTAACTATACAACATTATTATACATTAGAAACACTGACACAATTCCAAATTTTAAGAATATCGGTTAACCGGAAGTGCGACTTTAAACAATAGGTTTTGGAGTTTTCTCGCAAACGGCATAACGATTTTCTTTAACCTTAAAATGTTCACTGAAATGGTTGTTACGTATCACTTTTATTTGAAACAGTTTCCAAAAAAACATTATTTTAGAGATTCTTAGCTCATAGGAATGCAAAAAATTAGATTTTCAAGCAGAATAGGGAATTTGTTTAGGCAATCTCTCTTGCGTTTCCTTCGCACTTCAAAATTCTATTAAAATAGAGAGCTAAGCATCTCACTATTTTATCACTATCATTACATTTATTACCCAATTACATCCCTATATAACTCTTATTTCGTACATACAGATTTAGTATACAATTCCAATGAATCCTTTACAATAAATTCAAGTTAATCACAATGTTCAAATTCGAAAACTGATTCAAGTAAATTTACTTACTAATTTTGCAGCTTCATCTAAAGGTAGGCTATCCAAAGGGGTCATCCTGTGATGGATCATCCCTGTCACAGATCGCATCCTTCCCTGAATGGAGTGTCCTCTCACCATACCAACCACACCGTGAAGAGGAACCGTGTTACCTTCTTCATTTTTAATGTTCTGAATATGGTCCTAAGAATGATTAGCAGACAACATATAAATGAAAAATTTCTACAGAAAACAATGCAAAATAAAAAACAATGTTCACTAATACAAAACTTCAAGAATGGTAATTCAATTGCATATGAAATATATAATTATCAAATTAATTTAAAATGCGACTGAACTTATAAAAATTTCTCAGTACATACCGTTTCAGCCATATGCCAAACAATAACTTAAAGCATTAAACGTTTCAAAAACTAGTTAAAAAAAATCCGTAAACTTAAACCTAATATAATGGCGGCTATAACCACACGCCCGGGGGAACTCACAGCTGGCAATTGATTACTGTTTGCAGCTGGACGCTCGCTACACTATAAAGGCCGGCAGATTGTGCGTGTTATCTGTTATGAGCAAAAATAACAGTGTTGTTTGTAATGAATGGGAATGTTTTGTTTTTCAAGTCATTAAGAAGATTTATAAAACTCAATCCAAAAGTATTATCAGGTGTTATCACTAAAATTAAAAAAAATATTGGCATTAATAGTCCTCACATATTACTTTGTTCTCAAATTTACATTTCATCTGATGAGGCAAACCTGCATGATAGGCACAAAAATTTTTGAGGGTCTAGACCAAGATGAATGTGTTAAAATACTCTAATTGCTGAAACTCAAAAAATGATTTAAACTGATTAAACTTTTTTAAAATATGTTAATTTTCATTAAATTTGGGTTCCCCTTCGTAAATTGGAAACTGCTTTCGCAAGGACACGTATTATAATTGTGAACTACTTATGATGATAAACAATTTCTGAATTAGTTAAAGAAATAATTATATAATATTCTATGAACAGTATTACAAATTAAATGTTGTTATGAGATCAATAATGGTTTAGTCCATGCAAAAAGTTAGAAAAGAAGCCCTATATGTACTTTAACTTTTTGTTGATTAAATTATCTCGATTTTTCTAGTAATAGACCTCATAGTAATGGAAGGTTATGTTGATGTTGGTCAGATCAACAAATAATTATAACCTGAAAACGTGAGTCTTGTAATGAAGTAAAACAAATAGTGAATTCAAAGTAATTGATATGGTTAGATAAGGAATGATATTAGTAACCAAGTATGTGTTAATAGTGAACTAAGACGATAAATTTTGTCATTTTCTCAATTATGAGCAGCGAAGGAATAGTTAATTCTAGCTATTCCTGGATCGGAGGATTTGATTCTTATGAAGAGAATTATGATTCAGATGATGTAGTTGTTGAACAATTTGTACTTGATGTTCTGGATTTTAGTTCACAATATGGTAGTGACATAAGTATTTCTTATACTGCATATAATATATCTGGAAAACCAAGTAAATTTCCTGATTATGGCGATTTTCCTCAAACATTCGTAATGGTATGTTCTAATTCATATTTATTATATTTCATTAATGGAAGTTTAAAAAAGTAATTTTTTTAAATCATTTTTAGAGGACCTATGGAAAGTGGTGGAATGAGGCACCTTCTTGTCCCCTAAGTATTATGCCTCAGAACAATGGCCCTATTCAAAGCCAGGATTATATAGGTGAGAATAGTTCATGTATTTACGAAATACATTTTTTGCAAAACCCCACATTAGTAAATGTTTTTAAAAAACTTATAAGGAGACTTTTCTTATGGAAAAAGTTCTTTTAATTATTTAAATATTAAGTCCAAATATTAGTTATTATTGTTGCATTCCAACTATTTTATAATGTCTGCATTTGTAGATTTTATTTTACTTTTTTATTATTTCAAGAATATTGCTTCTAAATTCTATATGTCACGTATTTCAGCAGAAATCGTTTAAGCACTTAACAAGTATGATATAAAATAGAATATTGCGTAGAACCTTTACTGTATATTTGAATAGCTAGAGTAATAATTTCTTTTTCAATAAATTTCTTTAGTAAAGTAACAATCTCAGTGTATAGATAACCCCTCGATGATAAATTTTATAATTGCAATAACAAAAGAATTGGTAAATTAAAATAAATGGTAGGGAATTTCCATCGGCTTTCTGTTAGTGCTATTCTCACTTCTATTTGTAGCTTGGAGCTTTAACTTTGTCAGTAGCCGTTCATCTTTTATATGAGATAGATCGTAAATTAATTATTAAATGCTATTTTAAAAAGCAGCTTAAATTGAAGCGGTTTCAGAATCCTTAAAGCATTTTCTCAGAAACGTTTCAAATCGATCTTAGTAACTCTCACTTACTTATGTATAATTAATAGGTATGTAAAAGATAAATACTTTTAATTGTATCCTTTATTCATTATAAAATTAAATCCATATATGTATGTGCATTTAGCAAAATACAAAACATACTATTTTATTTAACTAATTTTTTTTTTGTTTACTTAGTAACTTTTCGAGAAGGAAGTTTATTCTACGAGCTCCCTTTAAGATTGCATGTATTTTTAGAGCTTAAAACAATACAATTGAATATTATAGTTAGAAATAATTATATTATTTAATTAGTTTATATTGCAAATTTCCTAAAATCATCACAGAATCATATTAAGAAAAAAAAAATCTTCTCTACTTAAACAACATTTTTAATCGTTTGAGAGCTTTGGATTTTTATACTCATTTTTTTATCTACGTCTTGATAAAACATATAAATTGTTTATGGTTGAATAAACGTCTGCTTACAATCCAGCACTCATTCCCGGAGACTTAGCAAGAACCAAAACTATGGGGAATTGTGGTCTGTGTAGTACAAACAGTACAGCTAACTGGAGCTTATAATTTTAAAAAACGAAAAAATTTCATTACATTTATAAAAGAACTGAAAAGACGGAATGTTATTGGAAACTTTTGGAAACCCGTCCAGCGGTTCCAGGGAAAATAAATGTAAAAAAAAAATGTGACATACGAACGAAGCAGATTTTAGCATATGTATTTATATAAATTTAATAAGGTAGATTATAAATCAATAATAACGAAAAACAAACCAAGTGAAAAGGCTACCCTCATTTCTTAAGATTAGTTTATTGCAAAAATTAAATAATATTTAAGATTGGAGGAAGGATCTTCAAATGTAGGTTCATCTCTTTACCATCATCTGAGATTTTTCTCGAAGTTATTTTCCTTAGAGCTAACCAAAATTTCCAAAAATTATTGTAAATAATTACCATTTTTTTCTTATCTATTTGCATTTTTATATAGGATTTTATATTTGCATTTCCTCATAGGCTTGAGGAAATGTTGTCAAGCAGAACTTTTCTAATTTGTTTTGTTATTAAATATAGAATAAATAAAAAAAATTGTAAAATCAACAGACAGCCGAAACTATATTTGATTTATATATGTTACGTTCATATTTCTAATATTACTTTGTTCTTCAGATATTTGTTTCGAACAGGAAGTATATCCAGAAGCTGTTTGCATATATGAAACTTATAATCCAGGCTCTGTTGTACGTATATGGGCTGGAAATAATGAAGGACATTGGAAATTACTTTGGGAAGGAGAACCACAAGTAGTTGAACATGGTCCGAGGATATTTTGTCCAAAATTGAAAAAAATCGATTTCATGACTTGGTATTTTTATATCTATTTTGTGTTATTTAGTTTATTGTTCACTCATTCTATATATCCTCTTATTATTATTATGTTTTTTCTCAGTTTGATACGGCTTGAATTTGACCATTCCCAACTTGATTATTACACAGAATTAGATGCTGTAAAATTAAGTGGTTCAAGAACACCAAATTTACCAGTTGATCTTAATAATATCTCTTCACAAGTCAAGGATTTAAAATTGAATACAATAACGAATGATGTGAGTTCCTTACTAATAGTTGTGAATTAATGATATTATTTTTATTCAACTACGGCGGTTAGTAACTGCCGTTAAGATGAGTTTTAGATATTTGTGTGTGTAGATAGTAATAATGTTTATTCAAATAAAAATTATACAATCCTTACAAAAAAAAAAAAAGAAAGAAAAACATTTTTCGCGCTGGTTGTTATCCGTCCGCAGAGTTTTATATACACACAGACGTACATACGTCACACAGATACATATACATACACATAATATTAATAATTGAATTAATAATTTCCCAATTTTCACCATTTAAATACTTGATAAGTATTTAAGTGAATACTTACTCTGAATCTTATTCACTTACTCTGTAAGTGAATGCTTATTAAAATATTTTAATTCATAGACTGTAAGTGTGAGGCAGTTTGCAATAAAATAATTTACGTCTTCTATTACTTTCCTATTACAAAGTGAGCAAAGTTAACATACATCTGGCTTGAAGGATCTATAATTTAAATTCATTATTTCACACCTGGATTTTAATATTAATTTAACTGCACTAAATGACCTTCTTTTTTTTTATATAATCAGTTTGATACTTTATTATTGAGTAAAGTTTATGATATGTACCAGTTCTTGGCTTTGACTCAGCATTTTGTACTTCTTTTTCCCTCACACAGCCTGTTAACTTATCTATCTATATTTGCCTTCCAGAGAGTTGTCAGATCGCCGTTATCTATGTTATTATTATTATTATTATTATTTTTAATTTAAGGCGCGTCAACATCTGTGGTCATTGGCACCCAGAGCCTTCTCAGTGCACTGCCGGCCTCCGACAGTGTTCTCTCATTACAAACAACACTGTCCATCACCGTAGGAGCTGTAGAGGCTCCTAGGAAGATCTATGTTATTATTAATATTAACTTGATCACATAGTATAGTCCATTCTTTGGCAATTATTTTGGGCTATCTATAGTCTGGAAGTTTTAGAACTTTTAAAATATAATTAAGATGTACCCTTAATGCATACACAAATATACTGTTTAATCCCATTTCTAGTGTAAAAATGAAGTTTGGACTCGGAGAATCTCTGCAGTTTTTCTACAAGCTCTAACATTTTAAAACCCCAAATTTGGGCTGCATAGCACATTACTATTCTTGATGTACTTTAAATTTCGTGCTTAGTGGTACCTCTCTGTTTGAACAAATATTATGCCATGTGCAGTTAATTGCAAATTTAGCTTTAGTTAATGCTTCTTTTAGATGAGTGTTAAAGGATAGTGTAAAGTCAACAACATCCCTAAATAGTTATACTTGTTTACCACTTCTATGTTAGCCCCTTCATAGAACCACACATTTCTTTATAACTACGGAATCTTTAAAACTTTGAGGGATTTTCCATTATTTTACCTTTTGTTTAGAACTGAAATTAATTTGTTTAGTAGACAGTTTGGAGCGTTTTTAAAAAACTCATATAGGGCTCTATTTAAGACCAGGTGCTTTCCCATACTTCGCTTTCTTGAAAACCCTCTCTAGTTGAGAAATGGTGAAATCATCACCTAGAATGTCATCTACCCCATAGGGTTCAGCGTACAGCATTGGAGGTGTATTATTACGAACGTTTTATAGGCTTTTAACTTTTCCCACATTTATATTCTCCCACATTTATATCTTTACCATACATAAATTTTTTTTGTTTGAAGATTTTCACTGTCATCCAAAACTGTTGGGAATCTTGAGCACTTACGAATTTATCAATTAATGATTGGAATAATTCCCTACGGTTTGAACTGCAAAATTTAGTATAATTCTTTTTTTCCGTTAGGTACAGCTTCTTTATTATCCGAATTTGTTTTTCTATAACTTTTCAGAAAGCTTCTTTTTTAGACAAGCCCAATCAAACCATTCCTGTTTGTTATTTAACGTCCACTTTAATGGCGCCGCCTCTTTAATTCCACAAATTAATTTTTTTAACTCCTCATCAGTATTATTTCTATCATATTCCCAATTGCCTATAGAGTAATTTTATCTTTAAATTCTAAACTATCTACTTCTTCCAAATTAATTTTGATAGTAAAAGCATCACAGCTACATTTTCAAATTTATCATTCAATTTTAAAGTAGAAGAAATGGTTAAGTGGTCCGAATAACTCTCAGGAAGTACTACAAAAATTTTTAATATATGATAATAATGAATAATTGATACAACACAGATCATTAACGGTTGAGCCCATCGCCTCTATAAATGTGAATTCACCTTCTTTATCATCAATAATTGTTCTCCCATTTAAAATTACTGGATCATTATTCTCACAGAAATCAAGCCACTGCCTTCCTTTAGAATCAAAACATTATCTTTAGAATTATGTTTGATACTAATAATATCGTTACAAAGTAATTTGAGCTAATAGTTTGTGCATTAGAGATTCTCACATTGCAAACTCCTATTACCATGACATTATTTATTTCATTTTCTATTAAAAGAGTTTCTAAAGAATCAAAATCGTTTTTCCAATATTAAAACTAATGTAAAGTGATACTATATAAAAATCACTAGTTATTCCTAAAATTCTAACGATAATATTGACGGTGGATAGTGTTGTCTGCAACGAGAGAACACTGTCCGGAGGCCGGCAGTGCACTGAGAAGGCTCCCGAGCGCGAGTGACCATAGATATTTTTCGCGCCTTAAATTAAAAAAAAAGAAATATTCATATTTATGAAAGAACATTTTCCTGCTTTAAATTTAGACTTTTTAAAAACCAACATCTGCACCCCCACTTGCTCTACCATGTAATAAACGGCGAAATGCCGGAATTCATATATGTTAAACTGATTTAAGAGATTTTCAACATCATTTTCTTCAATGTACGTTTCAAATAATGATAATAATATAATCAAACGTTTAAAAAATTGAGATAGTTGAAATTTGACTTTTTTAATCCTGCTACATTGTAAGCCATGTCGTAATACCAGAATCCATTTTATCTGTTTTTAAGTTCCTGTTTTCATTTTCCTTCAGAGGACTCTTTTAACAAAGTTTCAATATCCTCTTCTAAATCTGGAATGGTTTCTCTCGGTTTTTCAGGAATATTATTAAATCAAATTATTTTTTTTATAATAAATTATTGTCATAGACCTTCCGTTTGTTAGAACACCTTTTATTTTCCTCAAGCGTCAATTTGAACACAATAACAATGTCAGTTTAAACACTTTCAAAAACGTTAACTTTTTTTCATTGTTTCTTCTAATTTCTCTTTATAAAAATTTATACTGTTCATTACTCTGTTGAATCTCATTCTGGAGACCCTTAATTAAATCTACAATATCTTTTTAAGTCAATTGAACAGTTATATTGTGCTAAATTTATTAAAATTAATTAAAAATGAAATTTTACCATTTCAAATATACGTTTGTAAAAAAATATGAAATCAATAAATGTAGATTCCAAAAAATTCGTTTTGTTACTTATCTGCTTTGATAACTTTAATCTTGCCAAAAATCACTGTTTAAAACGATCAACAAGCAACTGAACAGTTAATTAGAAAATTACAGACACAAGAAATGATCTAAACAGTTTCAAGTACATCTCGTGTGTAGATTAGTATATGAAGTTAAAAAAAAAAAAACCTTGGTGCCTTTTCCGAGAAAATTGTAAAAAAAACGATAAAACCATTCAATAAAGTCCGCAATTTTGGTTGATGGATTTAGACTGAAAACTTCGCATCAAATGCGGTGGTAGTTACCTAAACGGAATATCAAGTTTGAGCTTCCTGTAATTTTTCCCTTTTGAGATATTTTATTCACACATACAGACCCACGGGGACCTCAAAAAAAAAAAATGTTTTCCTGGTGAAAAATAAGTTTTGAAAATTTGACAAGATCGCAATATTTTTTTTCTAAAGTAAAAACAAAAATAAAAACTTCGAATATCTTTCACACACACAAAGATCGTGTAATTTTTTTATTTGACGTTAAAAAATAATTTTATATGATTTTTGTGGTTTATCGTGATACTTTCGAAAGTATATTTGTGGTTTCACCAGTTGCATAATGTTAATGTAAATTGAATATATATAATACAAATTCTAGATTTGAAAAAAAATGTTTAATTTATGTATAGAAGTATACGGAAAAGACATATCAGTATTTTATTACACTATATCAATAGTTCCTTAACCAAAACGTTTTCAGAATAGTTCCTAGTACTTTGTTTGCGATTAAAAAAAAAATTGAAAGTACAATTTTTGATTGAAAAATTTCAGTGGCTCCCTTTCTATATCTGTACCTGTGATTTTATCCGTAGTAGCATGCTTCATTTTTTTTTTTCGTTCTGACCGGTTTCGGATTCTTATCCATCGACAAGAGTAAGTCTATCTATCAAATTCATGTAGAGAGATGAGTTGAATCAACCATTTTATGGTGCATGATAAAAACATTAAGTTGAAGTTATCTAGCATTACGGACCCAACTGCATATTCTTTTAATTATGCTTAATCTAGTACTATGATTATATTGAAATGGCATCTACTAGGAAAGCTTATAATTGAATTTAAAATATTGCTCACAATAATTTCTCCCGAAGCAGAAAAAAAAACAACTATTGTAAAACAACCAAATGACTTTCTTTTATTACAGTTTTCAAAGTTCTTTTTTTTTTTACTGAAAAATATTTAGTTACCGTTAATATAGCTGGAGCCGACATTATTCAAAAATGGCAATTTAGAGTTAAAGCCTTATGTGGCAGCTCTCAGAACACTTAAAAATAAATTTCTTAGAAAAATATTTCAAAATAGTTTAGCTCTTAATTGTAATAAATAGCTACCGAAAATTGTTTAATCATTTCATGAAAATTGCGAAAATTGCTAAATCTATTCAGTTAATAGTGCTGTACACAAAAACACTGTAGAAGGCAATGAAATAGCCGACATCCTGGCGCTGCATCTCATTTCCTGGGGCCTGAATGTTTTGCGGAGTCAGCGACCAGTTACTCTTGGAGAAACTTAAGAAGTGGAGGTGGCGGAAAGAGCTTGCCTCTGGAACACTCTCCCAGGATGAGGCAGGCTAAGGCCTGTCTGGGAGTTTATAACCAGGAAAAGTCAAAGGCTGCATCAGTCTGAGTATAAGGCCATTATTCTTACGGTTTTCCTCACGGGGCATTGCAGTCTCAAGAGACACCTGAGGAAGTTGGGCCTAGAAGATGATGCACATTCTGTGGAGAGATGGCGGAAACGAGTGCATCTTCTCACGAGCAGCGAGGCTATTATTCAAAGAAGATTCAGTAGCTTGTACTGTTACCAGGTGGAGGAGGGGGAAATACCCACCCTAGAACTCATCCGTGGCACCAGAGAAGGCACAATAGATCACCAGATGGTCGCAGTGCACGAACCATCTCAAAAGAAAAATATACAGAAACAGACACACACATGCACACATACACAACACCAGCGTGCAGAATCAAGCAGAATGTGTTTTTGAAAGACTTTTGATTTTTCTGATAGCAATATTAATTTAACCTTATTTTATTTAAATTTTTTTAGATGGATATGTCATCTGCCTTAACTAGTTTATCATTATTAGCCCAGCAGTACAGCGCTCTTCTGGAAGATATAAATCAGGAAATTGAATCTCCATCCTCTCAATCTAGTGGTCCTTTTGATGATTTACCTGTAAGACGTTGTGCAATTTTAACTTCATTTTGAGAAAAAATTATATTTATTAAGTCATAAAATTTCCATTTTTATCCTAGGATGAAACAGTACTCAGAATATTTAGTTACCTAGATCTTATATCATTATGCCGCTGTGTTCGAGTAAACAAACATTTTAATCGTCTAGCTTCTGATACTATGTTATATACTGCTATAAACTTGAAGGTAATTTAAGAATTTAAATTTTATTTAAATAACTAATAAAATCTTAAATTTCTTTCATTCTGTTTGTGCCATCGTTCTGCTCACTATTTTTGTTTTTTTTTAAAAAAAAGATACAATAACTTTTAATATTTTTGGCTTCTTTAAATTATATTTATTTAGATATTATATTTTTAGCCATTATGGTATTGCATTAAATCAAAGACTCTGCAATATCTGACACCTAGGTGTAAATACCTGCAAAAATTAAATCTGTCATGGTGTGGAAATTATGGCGCAATATCTAGTAACAATTTTATAGCGTGAGTGATTTAAACTGGTAAAAAGTCACAGTATAAAATTATGAAAATTAAAAGTTTATTTGAAAATTTTTTTATTTTATTTTTTAGTTTTATTAAAAATTGTGGAAAACAAATAACCCATTTGCAGCTAGATTGTTGTAAATATATTGATAATGATTGTATAAAGCAAATTTCTGAATCTTGTCGCAATTTAAAAGGTAATTTTTAATTTTTAAAAATATGTTGTTGGTGTACCATTTAATTTAAATTTCTATCAACTTGAAAAAAAAAAACTCTTTCAGAATTATCCTTGAGGAATTGCTTCATGATTACTAAGGAAGGTTTTGAAAATTTAGTTAATATTACAACTTTTCAGAGAATTGATTTGTATCGTACTGCCATAGAATCAGAACCTTTAATAAAAATACTCAAAAATTCGCCAAAATTAAAACATATCAATTTAGGTAATAAATATATATTATAATGTAGTAAAAATGTTTTTATTGTTACATTTATTACTTCTTATCTTGAAATTGTAATTATTGGGGTTGATAAGCATGGAGTTACTGGGAATAGGTCACAACAGCCGGCTACAATCACCCATCTAGACCTAAAGTTATACGGACCTTACTCTTAGTAGTTTAATGCTTGATTATCTGAAGGAATAGCAATAGTAACTTTCCCCTCCTGAAACTAACTTTTGGGCAGATATCTACTTCAAGGGATTGGGTGAAATAAGAATCTGGTAATCGACAGATTCTTCTACTCATTAATCAAAGAATAGGGTGAAAGGGGTGTCAGCACTCAATTCAAAGTCGAGAGAGAGAGAGACTTTGCTGGAAATTTAGCGTTACAGCGTTATTAGGTACTCACCATTTGGAAACTTGAACCCTGCCTTGACGCTATGAGGAAATTAATTTTTTTTCTCTTATTGGTTGAGGTATTTGGTCTTGGATTTAAATTGTACTTGAGTAACATGTAGCATTTAGCCATCCATCCTTTATCTAAAGTACCAGACTAGTAATTGGATGTAAGAGTCCGCCTCTAAAGTTAGGAAGTTACTTTGCTGTCTGAAAGTTTGCTTATTCGTCAAATGGAGAAACGTTATTAGTATACACTCCCATTGAATGAAGTAGTTGCTTAGGTCTGCAATTCTGTACAATATCTGAATTTGTTGGAGGATAATGTGTGGGATCCAGTTTTAAGAAAGACAAAGAAGCTATATCAGACAAAATCTCAAGTAGTTTCAAGAATATCAACAGGCAAGCCAGCAAGAAAGTTTCATTCACTGTCAGTTAATCGCAAGACAACTTTTCTGAATTTTTTGTTTTTTTCCCTAATTTCCCAAAAACGTTTCGAAGTTTTTCTACTCCACTTTTGTACTTCTACATGCTGTCCTATAATGCTGTCATTTTTATTGATAATACTTTAGTGGAAATTCATTTTAAAGAGTTTTGGGTAAACAGGCTTTTTGTCCCAATAAAAAACTAGATATCTTTCTTTACGCACCCGATAAAATGTTTAGGAAAATTAAATTCAATGTTGATGTGTGGTAAACAAAAGTTTCAAGTTTAAAATAAATTTGTAACTTGTTTTTTTTTGTTTTTTTTTTTTTTTTTAATAGGTTCATGTGTACGTGTAGCTAGTATGGATGAAGTTGCTCAAGCGTTAGGTACTTACAACAGAGAACTTATATCAGTGGATTTTTGGAAAACATACAGCCTTACACCTGTAGGCGTTAAAGCGTTATCTAACTGTTCTAAACTTGAAGAAGTTGATTTTGGATGGTGGTAAGCAATAATTATTTACTTTTTATTTATTGATTTTGTTTGAAACTGTACTTTAAACAGAGGGTTAGCCTGGTTACAAAAATGAGATAGAACAAAATAAACAAAAATTAAAGTCTTACTGAAACCAAACTCAAAGAATATTGTTATAATAATATAAAATAAAAAATATCATAGCATAAACAAAACAGCGTGTTTATTCTATAACAAATAGAATTTAAAAACTCAACTTTTTGTCTATCGATGTATTTCCATTTCTATTTCTCCAAAAATCAAAAATTATGGAAGAGTAAGCAATTATTACTTTCTCTTACTCCTAGTAGAGGAAGTATTGTAATCGTGTCAAATTTTCGATATCGAGTTTTCATAGGAAATATCCGTTTGAGGTCCCCTGAGTCCAAAAAAGTGGTTTTAGCAAACGGTCTGTGTGTGTGTGTGTGTGTGTGTGTGTGTGTATGTGTGTGTGTATGTATGTATGTATGTAAACAGCATAGCTCAAAAACGAGAAACCGTAGAAAGTTGAAACTTGATATTCCGTTTAGGTATCACCATGGGATCTGAGAGTACGTTATCTGACAAAACTCCTTAACCGGAAGTGCCATTTTAATAGTTGTTTTTTTACATTTTTGCAATTTTCTCAAAAAAGGCTCCAACGATTTTCTTTAAACTTGTAATATCACCTAGTACAAGTTTTTTTCTAAAGTGCTATTTCAGTTTATTAGACAAAATTCCGAATTTAAAGAAAATTAATAACCGGAAGTGCGTTTTTACTGAACAGTTTTTCAGTTTTCGACGAATTTCATTAAATTTGGTACATGAACTATAAAATTTGTGAATTATAAATTTGAGACTGGGGTAAGAGAAAGTTTTGTGAGTGTATAAAACATTATGTTCATAAAATGAAATTTGAATTAAACTGAAATTTATGTTTTACATTCTTCACAATCTTCATATAATATTTATTAATCTGATGATTCATACTTCGACACGACATCCTGCCTATTTGTCAATTCTCCAGATTTCAGAAAAACAATAGAACAATATCATAATTCAGTCTATCCTTTGTCAAGTTTCATACATTAAATTCCATTTTAATTGAAGCCTTGGAGTGTCTATTCCCGGAGATTCAATGGTGGCCCTAGCTAATGGTTGTCGAGGTTTGCGTAAATTATTTATGGCTGCTTTGCGAGGAATTACCGATCGAGATATGTATCCTTTTATTAACAATTGTCCTCGTTTACAACAAGTTGATCTGCTTGGTATAAGAAGTATTACGCCTAATATATGTCTAAGGTACATACATAAATAGTTTATATTTTGATTGTGAAAGTAAACCTTTACATTTAGTTTATTATATTCCTCCTCTTAATTTATTTATTCTAGATTTCTTACAACTTTAAAGGAGTTACGTTTGTTTGATATAAGTTTCTGTGATCAAATACAAGATGAAGAAGTACAAGAATGGAGACAACAATTTCCACATGTCAGCATAAAGCGCAGCTTCCAAAGTGACGTATCTTATTTTCATCAACATTATTAACTGCAATATTAGTAGACTTAATTTAAAAAAAAACTAATTATGACTAAGAGACTTACTGAAAGTGACTAACGTATTTGATTCTATAAAAAAGACCAGGTAAATCAAACTTTTCTATTTCAACTCTTTTATAAACATATAACATTGAACAAATAATCAAATCTCCTTGAACTGGCATAAAATTTCGCACCTATAATGCAAATTTATTTTATTTTAAACTACGCGAAACAGGGCCCCAATTCGTGAACCTCAAGAATTAGAGGTTGCACAAGAGTTTAGAATAAAAAAAAAAAATATATATTCATGAAAAGGTTGTGTAAATTTTAAATACGCTAATCAGATTCAAAATTTTATTGTATTATTAACTACTATAAAATTATTTCTGGACTTTTATCCGGCGTAGCATGCATATTTCCTTTTGTTCCTGACTGGTTTCGGATTTTCATCCATCACAGCAAATTCACCAAGTTCGTGTAGAAAGTTCACTTCGCAAAGTTTCTGATACACTCACACTTGTCGGTTTGTTGATTGTCGTTGTGTTGATGACAATTGCTCAGGTGATGGATGAATTCGAAACCGATCAAGAATACAAGAAATATGCATGCTACGACGGATAAAATACCAGATGTTATCCAGCATTGCGGTACCATCCACATATTCAACTATAAAATTATTAATTTGATATTTGAAATGGAAATAAAATAAAAATAACAGTGACAATATAAAAAAAAAATCAGCTCTATGAATTCGAATCAAGTTTTAGATTTCCTAAATTCTTTTTAAAAAAAATTGCTAATATTGCTACAATTCAGATTCAATTAATTTTTCCCAAAGGAAAAAAATTTCTGTACTATATAAAATGTAGCTCAGTTAATAACCGAATAATGTAGTTATTTTAACCAAATTCAGAAATCTGTTCGTGAAAACTAACTGTTCCTAATAGTTTTAAGCTTGTAGTTAAGCTACTTTTTTCACTTTATAATTTTTAAACCATTCATCTACTACTGTACTTCAACTCCGTGCCATTAATAAACGTCTAGATGGAGCGAGACGTACCTTCGATCCCTGATTCAATGCCAGTTTTACCATCCTGCGAGGAACCATCTCCGAACAAAGAATATGAGACGCAATTTTATAATTTTTACCATACAAAGTAAATACTCCACAATACTTGTAGTATGGTATGAATGTTTCCTATAAAGTGTCCTGTAATCATGTCAGTGTCCTCATTAAATCATTTTTCTCTCGAATGTATTAGTAGGCAATTAGTAGAGGAGTTTTTGACCAAATAAGAAAGGTCTTGGGGGAAGGGATTAGCTTAGTGGTAGCGTGCTGAACTCATACGCGGAACACCTGGTTTCTCTTCTCGAGTAACGCAATGCTGGCCTTAGATTTTCACTTTCTAGGTGCCTCTACATCTTACTTCCCCGTGATGAGCTGCTGTAACGAGAGAACACTGGAGGCCAACTCTGATAAAGCTCCCGGGTACATACAATAGATCTTGCAGATCGCAACATACTATATACTCCCCTGCTCCAATAAGTTTGTTAGCACCAAACTTAAGTCAGATGTGGCAGGAATTCGTAGAATTTTTGAGAGTAGTGATTACTCTTATGAACAGTTGTAGTCCCAAGCATCACTATACAGAAGCTAGGAAAGCGATCTATGGCGATATTTTAGCAAAAAAAGTGTTCAGAAAATGTTTATTCAAGAATTTAAACACCTTCTGACTGTTCTAAAGAAACTATTCAATCAGATCTAAAGTTTGCCCAATTGGAAATTTTATATGATTTCATTATGTTAAACATATTCTTATAACAGCTTAAATCTAATACATTAATATGTGATTTCTTTACTTTCAGAAACATACAGAGAATTTTTAAATTTATTTATTTATAATTTATATTTACATTTTTAAATGGAATTCAAAATTTGACCCCAACTTGTTCTTCCGTTTCTGTCAACAATTTTCTATTGAAAAGGAAACTTCAAATCTCAAAACTTTAGTAACTTTATTAGTTACTAATGGTATTTAAATGAATTATTATTTTTATTGAACTATATTTTAATTAATAAATAATTCTGTCATTCAGATATTGCTGGCGAATAAAATAATTTGTGATCTAACTAACTCTATCAAATTCGTTACGCATATAATTGGCCAACGTGATTATAATTAAAGTTAAATTAATATGGAAAAACACGGTTATCAGACCTTGTTAGAATATCTTATCACAGCGATAAAACTTCGTAATGAATATCACTTATTTAAAAATTAGAAATAGAATCCTTTTTACATAATACTAAACTCCCTAAAAATCATTCCTTGATTACGATTTAAAATGGGTTTTAAAAGAAATAAAAAAGGGTTTTTGAATTGAAATCTTATCTTAGCAAGCTGGATTTTTTTTTTCTTGGTTGATTTTAGGAACTTTTGAATACTTCTAAACCAAAATACGTGTTTCATTAATTGTATTCGTATGTGAAAAGATCAATTTTTTCTAAACTGAATAAAAAATTTAAAAAAAACTGTTTCTTAGAAGCAATGAGATTTGGTATAAATGTAAAGAAATTTATAATATTTAACGCATGGAGAATACTTATTTTTCTGCCATAAATTGTTCACCACTTTTTCGAGATTACATTTTACAAAGTTCACTAAAAAACTACATAAAATAAATTTTCTTTTAATTCATCATTCATTTTCATTTTCTGTTCTTGCAGTGAACAATTTTTTATATTCTCTTCATAACATTAAAAGTAGGGGGAAATTCATTGTAGATTGCAGTTCACAATCCTAATATTCTGAATAGATTTGAAAAAATTAACGTTGATTTATGTATATTTAAATATCTGGAGTTTAGTGCCAATAATTTACCTTTTGTATTTGTAAAATAAATAGTTCAAAGGGTTTTATGCATATAAAGAACTTTTAAAATAAATAGTTTTGTAATATTATAAATCAAAACAAAATTTAATAATGGAACTACTATAATTATTTTTGCCAGTTTCGCTAATGTTTGGTAAAAAATTTTACATATGTCTCTTACATTCTTCCAATAAATTCCTGTCCATAAAGTATTGAGAAAATCTGTTGTGGCTCCCTTGAGCATCTCTTTTCCTTATTGTATGTAGTTAGTTATATGTATGTGTTGGAATATATGTTTAAGTAAAATTTGCTTTGAAATGCAAAAATGCATAAGGAAGTTGTGCACATCTACAATTTCTTTGCACTTACAGTATGTGAGTATTGGGATGCCAGTGCAAGTGTTGTTCGAAATATCTGCAGGATTGTTGAAGCTTCCTGATAAATTGATAGTCTAGTTCTCCTCTATAAAAAACGAGTATAAAAATAATGTCAGGCTATGCAAATACGTTTGTATTTGTATTTATTTTAAATAATTACATATATTTGAAACTAACTTGCTCTTCAAATAAACTGAGAATGTCATATTCTAGAATTTGAATATAACCGTAATAGACCCAAAAGGGTTGTGGTGGCGTAGGCATGCTGGCTATAACCATCACAAATCTGACATCGCGCAGCAACGGTGCTGCATTTCCATAAAAACAGAGCGCTCTAAAAATTGGTCAGAAGTAAAAGATTCTATTCATTTTTCTTACGTTTCCTGAGAGATCGTTCAGTTTGGGAGCAGAACCATTAAATTTTATGGCTATGGCTGCGTATGAACACCCCATCCCATTTATTTACTACTATCTCATTTATCCCATTCATCCCATTTATTACTCTATTCCTACTATCTTTACCAATTTTAGTATTTGCAGCACCGCCGTATGTACACTCTACAAAAAGTTGTTACTTATGAAGCCTGCTTAAAAATCGTATTTTTAGCCTTATTGTATTAATATGCTTTTCTGAAGGTTTTAAAACATCATTTTTTCCGAAATATATATTTATATTTATAGTAGAGACTATATGAATTAAAAAGACAAAAGTTTATAATATTTGTAGACTTGAATTTACGTGATATTAATTAAAATTGAAATATCCGTCCACATTAAAATTAAAGAGGCATCCATCCAGATCCACTAAACATTATAAAAATACTCTTCAGCTTCGTTTGCATGGTGTCTGCAGCTTCTTTTCTGAAAGTTTTTATATATGGATACTTAATACTTTAAAATAACTCTTGATTGAAATAAATACGAATAAAATCGCATTACATATTTTTTAAAGTTTAATTTCTCATTCATTATAGGGATATTAAATTTATTTCATGCCCTACAGTTATGTGATAACTCTATCTCCTATTTTTTGTACTCTCTTTTATTTAATGTATTGATTGTGTTAATTGCTAATTTAAAGACA
Organism: Triatoma infestans; assembly: GCA_011037195.1. Lineage (NCBI taxonomy): Eukaryota > Metazoa > Arthropoda > Insecta > Hemiptera > Reduviidae > Triatoma > Triatoma infestans. Next base: position 121,539 of record JAAEAF010002039.1, read on the forward strand.
GTAAGTTGTCCAATTACGAATGATTTTTTATATGTGAATTTAATGAAAGTTTAGGCTCTAATAAAATAACCAACGCTATTAAGAAATCGTGGACAAGTGATTGTGATTCTTTTCCTATATTGCCACAAAAATCCTATCGGCATGGTCATGGCTGAATCTCAGATGGGTTTTATGTACTTAAAAAAAAAAAAAAATGGAAAAGGCTCGAAACGTTTAGACTGTTTTTAGTAAAAACCTAGGTACCTTTACATATTAAAACAAAAACTTAAGGTTCCTTAATTCTAAAGTTGGATTTCAATTGCATTTCACAATAGCATTTATAAATCACACTGCTGATAAAACAGAATTTGCTTTTTCTTGTCACATTTTCTACAAATCGAAGCCATAGTATATCCATGTTGTGATTATTTTCTGAAGATGCAATGCCCTTTTCCAAAATCTTGGAATGTCTTTCCCACAAGGACTCTAAATTTCCTTCGGCATTCACTCACTGTCTGAGATATGACATTAAAGTCTCTAAAGCCTTCCCTGCGGCCTTCTGTCAGATTAAATAACGTGGTCTGAACCCATTGGAAGGTGTTTTTATCGAGGTTACTGTGCGCAAATTAAAATGGCAAAAATTCAGCCTAAATTATTGACCTTGAGTTCTATCAAGAACTTCACTAATGCCTTTATAATAATAATAATATTAATATTTATTAAATATAAGAGAAAATACAGAAGAACAATCTAAAATATTTGTGGCAATGGCAATAGCCGTCTGCCAAAGCTTGGTTGATGCCTTTAGTTGATGGAAGGAATAAAGAGGCTGTTGGGGGCTTGAACAACATAAAGATTTAGGCAGCTTGTAGCGCAGATTCATAGAAAGAAATAAAATTATGCTTGGTGAGAACCTATGGAAAAGATAAGGGCTAGCAGAAAATACTTGCTATTTTGCTTAGAGGGAAGTAAATTAATCATAACCTCTTTGGTCACAGACAGCGGACGAACGAGTTGTTTTCATAATGTAATTAATTGGTGCAAGGGCCGTTCCATAAGGTAGAGGTCGATGTTGCTGAGCTCCGCAATTACTAAGCTATTATCGACATCAGCATCGTCTGTGACGTTTAGATGCCGCTTTTCATATTTTCCTCCCTCCCTCCTAAGACTTTTTTTATCTGATATCTTATCAGATTTTATCTGATTATGAAATCGGTTCTTCAAATATGCTACTCATCCGGTTGTTTGGGATTTCGTGGACTGTGAACACTTCAAACTCCTTAATTGCAGAACTGTTGTGGCGAATACTCCCTTAGAATCAATGTCCCTGTAAATGCTCTATTGTTGGGTGATCTGCCTTACTAACAGGCACCAATCTTATGGTTATTTTTTTAGAGTAAACCGGTTAACTATTAAATAAGAAAATTCTTATGAGATTACAATTAATTTATTTATTTCTAAAAAAAAGTTCTCGTTATTGTATACGTATTTCACTTGCATTTAATGATATTATTTTCCTATTTTAGCTGCATTATTTTGCTTATTGCAAGGTGGTTTCCATATCATGAATTGCATTTACTTTACTTATCTTGTATCGGTCTACTTCTTTAAACTTTGTTATTATCTTGAAACATGGCCTCTTCTAAATAATTTATTTCGAAAACTGGTTCAAAACAATATAAGCTTCCTTGGAAGTCATTTGAATGTCGAAAGAAATCTGTGCAATGATCATCTCTTTACATTTTATTTTTATGGAAAATTTCTATCTTTGAAGGAAATCAGTCCCATTACTTTCATTTAGTTGATCGTTTTTCCAACATTTTTATAGAATTTTTATTTCAAATATTTTTAAATTTAAAAAATAAACTAAATATGTTCACAAATATTTTTATTCCACAATAAAAAAAAAAACCTCGAATGTCCGTAAGTTTAATTGAACGATATTTCCACAACTTTTTTTTCAGGTTTTTCAGGAGCGTATTGATAGCGTAATAGGAGAACTTACTGTAATATTAATTGTTTCTATTAGCAGTACTTACTTCAAGACTTTAATTATAAAAGGCCTATTAATTTATTTTTAACGATTACTCGTACTACATTATGGTTGTAAAATTGGATAAAGTGATTGATATTTTAAGTGAACCTATTTTATTATAGCATAAAAAAAATTAATATATAATATATAAGATTATAGGAATTTATATTATATGTTCAGATATGTAGCCATACACATATATCAGGTATATATTTGGATAAATGTACTATGTCTTTTTATAAAGGTGTTTATATTTTCTTTATTTTTAATATATTTATTTTTTTTAAATTAGGTTGATATACATAAGTTACTGGGCAAAATTATTACCTCACTTGAGATGTTAATTAAATTATTTTCTTTTAAATTAATATCTTTTAATATTAATATACAAATATATGAAGTGTTTAAAGGAAGAAATAAGGGGTTCTAAAGTGGAGTACAATAAAGAGAAAAGGCAATTTTCATTAAGAGAAAAATGTTTCACTTAGATTTTAAAAATAAAAGGATATCAATAAAATCTTCAGCAGCTTTCCGTGCTGCTTCCTCTCTGCAAGAAAATGAGAAAAATCTTCTAGGTATAGAGAAAATTTAAGTTTCCGAGTTATTCTTAGAGTATGTGGTATTATATTCTAATACCTCAGATTTTACCCCTCTCAAAACCTGAGGAGGTCCTTGTATCTCAAAATGTCTCAAGGAAATTGAGTAAATGGCATCATGTATTCTTTTAGGATATTTCACCCATTACTAGCGACTCTTGAAACCACTTTAATCGAAATCTGGAACATTGTAGGTATCTCGAGACAAATTTCATCTCACAATCTGCCAAGAGATCGATTGGACCCTAGATAAGACAACTGATTATATTATCGTTATACTCATCATTAGAAGAAAAAAAAATATATATGGATGGGGAAGAATGCTAAGCCTGACCGATGAGTGCAAATTGCCCGGACTTTTAGAGGAGCGTCTTTGGTGCTTTGTTGTGGAACTTGTTTAGAAAAAAAATGAGGGGTTCCGCGTGTATGTTAAGTGCAAGGATCGAAAATATCCTAGCGATTTGTTGTATCAAGTTTTAATTGTATCTTAGTAGTTGCTAACCAGGATAATCTCAGTATCTTCAAAACAATGTAGGGTGGATTTTTAAATCTCAACCAATTACTCCAGAACTTAATACAGTAGAAATGTCTAGAACCAGATATGAAGAGAATTAAGAAATGTCTGGAATTGCTGAAAATCTGTTGTAGCTATTCAGAATTATTTTAGGAGGCATACCAAAGAGTAATTTGGAATATTAATTAACTCAGTGCCTAGAATATTTAATTCAAAGCATTGCAGAAAGAACGGAAGATGTTATTCACTTTTATTTTGAATTCAAAATGTAATCTTTTTACTCAGAACCACATTATTTTTTTTATTCTTTTAAATATTTTATACTTATTGCATATTAATCTCGCAAATAAAGAAAACAAACGTGATGCAATAATTTTGCACAAGAGGTTTATTTTTCAAGAATTGTGGGAGAAAAATACCCTCCTATTTCTATAATATGTAGAGCTGTAGTGACTTTTTATTTTTTTACTTTACTTCTTAAAGAAAGAAATATCGTCAAGAGATTCGATAACAGAAATAGGAGTTACATTAATCAGAAATTAATATGTAAGCACTAACGACTGAAAAATATTTGTGTTTTGATATAACACAAAACTAAACAGTTTTGCATATGGATGGGCGCTTTTTATGTCACCAAGATTAAAAAACATGTCTTGAATTCACTTAATTGGCTACATCCAAACAATTGGCATATATTTCAAGTACTTCAGAACATTTAATTTATTCTTTTATTGTATTTATTATTTACATATTATAATAAATGTTATAATACTCAAGGGTGTCTAAAGTTAAATAGAAAAAATTTGTCTTTTTTTTTTTTTCGTAATTTTGGCTGCTGCGAAATACTCATACGACTTTCTCTTAATATATATATATATATATTTTTTTTAATTCTAATTGACAAGTTTTCTCCATTTACTTAGCAGTTTTAGATCCCCGAGTAGAATATGGATCAGAAACAACTGAACATTTACATATATTGAATATATACACTAGAAAGAAATATATTCCACTTTAGTGGAAAGCTTAACATCAGAGTTTCCCTAAAAAAAAATTTAAATTTTTTTTTTTTTTTTCAAAAAAAGTTTTATATAAAATTGTTAGACATTTGTATTAATAAATATTAAGTATAAAGAAAAGTCATTGGATCCGTTACACACAAAAACAAAAATTCAGCAAAATAGACTTCCATTTAACCGAAACTTTCTTCTCGGAACCAATTAAACGAAATATTATTCACATAAACACACCATCAGAAGTAAGAGAAAGTGAAAAAACTTTCCAAAGTTTACCCTTTCATTTTTTTTTTCTATGGGAATCGGCATCAAAAAAATTTTCAAGTTAGATTAATAATCGGTATTAAATACATCATTGTTTCAAATTAGAGCAACTCAGGAATGGATTTAGGAAAAGATCTTGACTCCCCTTCTTTTATTCACTGAAGAATATCTAACCTAGGATTCAATGGCTAAGGGCTGATTGCAATGATATCTGGAAAATATGCCGATATAATATAATAAATATTGGAATGGAAAATATGCCAATTGCAGAGATATCTGCCAATCACTACGGCTCTATTTACAAATCATTAAATGTGCATTTTATATGGTTGTGGTTTTACACTTAAGTAATCACATAGTAGAAATATGAATTTTAAAATCTAATTTTCACTTTATTTTTTTTTTACTTGTATGGCAGTATTTATCTCTTTTTTTCTCCCCAAAGTTTATTGGTACTTGAAAGAGTTAAATAACTTTTTTTTTTTGGTACAAAATTACATTCATGTGATGTAAGTTTGCATTATGTTGTGATTATCTACTTGTGATAAATGGATTTTATTTTTTATTTTTTTTTTATTAAGTCTTTCTGTAAAAAATAAAGTATATACAAATATAAATAGTTATAATAATAAAAAAAAAACCGTACTTACAGATTATATTTTTGAGAATATATACATATTATATTGAAGTATATTACTTTTATTTAAATATTATTTAATTTAAAACATCATTTCTGAAATTAATTGTATACTTGACTTATTAATTAAATCTACGTCATTACTCATATTTTCTTTGTTTACTGGTTGGTTGATAATTGAGTCACTTATAATTTATTTTTGAAGCATATAGAAAATAAAGCATATTTGTAAACAATAAGATTTATAAATATATCTGTTTTATATTAGTTGTATATTAAAAAGCAAAAAAATTGGAAATTTCTTTAAAGGAAAATTTAAACATCACAAAACTAAGATAGTCATTATAATTTTTCATTTAAATTAAAAAAAAAAAAGATTTGGTAATTGTATTGAAATTATAATACTCAATGAAACATAAACTGTAAAACAAATTTTTTTTCAAACATATGATTATAAAATAATAAAAGCGTTGCCTTCATGAGTTTTTTCTATTTTTGTTTATGTGGAAAGTTAGAAGAAGAAAAATCTTGTTTATTGGCCGGCAGGCAGCTTATTTCTACCTTACAATCGTACAATATAATACAATACATATTATAATATAAAATGCATTTTTACAATTAATTAGTTGGTTGTGGTAAGTATGTCTTGTGTCAGTTTTGGTTTCAGTCTTCGTTATGCTGTTGTCAATCCAAGACTATGGTCTGTCCCAGCTTCTGTATTGGATAATTTGTCTCAAACGTTTTTTGTTGTCTTGTCCATGAATTCTTTTCAGGGCGATACGCAGGACTTTGTTTGGAAAATCTGTAGTTTGTTTAGAACAAGTTTTGATAACTCCTATCCATACAGGACAGGCGTACGTTAGAAGCGGTCGAAGTATAGAGGTGTAGAGAAGTCTAGAACATTGTGGTCTGAGTGGTGTACATCTGTTTATGAGTGGATATAGCTGTCTGAGGGTTTGATAAGTCCAAAAAAGTGGTTTTTAGAAAATGGTCTGTGTGTGTGTGTTGTGTATAAGTGAACAGCATAGCTCAAAAACGAAAAACCGTAGAAAGTACAAACTTGATATTCCATTTAGGTATCGCAATGGGATCCTACAATAGGTTATCTCAATATACGCCAGTGGGTATTCTCAACCCAAAGTACCACTTTACTAAATATTTTTTTTAATTTTTTGCAATTTTCTCAAAAATGGATCCGACAATTTTCTTCAAACAGCGTGTATCATCTAAACATACAACGATCTACAACTTTTATTTAAAACATTTCTCTGGGAAAATTCATTTAAGGCACTTATGGGGGAGGGATGGCGTTAGATTTCCTTTAAAGTGCTATTTCAGTTTATTACACAATTCTGTCATCCAAACAATGTTAATTAGAATTAAATGTGTTGTTGAAATTCCGTGTTTGAAAAAATCGGATGCCGGAAGTGCGTTTACTTGACCGCTTTACTAAATGATTTTTTCACTTTTTTGCGATTTCTCAAATATGGCTCCGACAATTTTCTTGAAA
>JAAEAF010002040.1:0-43794 GCA_011037195.1 Triatoma infestans
GCCATTAAAGCACTGAGCTCCTATGTAATCAGTTCTAAAATGGTATGGGAATGCCTAGGCAAGATTAATGAACTAGGCAGGAGCAATAAGGTTACCCTACATTGGGTGCCGGGACATGTCGGCGTGGATGGTAATGAGGCAGCTGACGCCCTGGCAAAGGAAGGCGCTGTATCTCCTCTTATTGGGCCAGAGCCCTTTTGTGGAGTCAGTGACCAAGTATTTCTAGAAGAAATCAAGAAGGAGGAGGTGGCTAAAAGAGCTCGTCTCTGGAACACCAACCCGGGACTGAGGCAGGCCAAGGTCTGTCTGGGTGGTTATAACCAGGAAAGGTCGAAAGCCTTCATCAGTCTGAGTAAGAATAGGATCCGTATTCTTACGGGATTCCTTACGGGGCATTGCAGACTCAGGGGGCACCTGAGGAAGCTTGGCTGAGGAGAGGACGGCACATGCAGATTCTGTGGAGAAACGGAGGAAACTCCGATACATCTCCTCACGGACTGTGATGCCGTCATTCAAAGAAGATTCAGTAATCTGGGTTGTTACCAGATAGGGGAGGAAGAAATACCTACCCTAGAACCTTACAGGATCCTGAGATTCCTCAGGGAGCTAAACCTGGAGAGGGTGCTATAGATGAGCTGGCTCATCTTATGCACCAGAGGGGGTACAATAGATCAACAAATGGTCGCGGTGTGGAACCCAAGAAAAAAAAAAAATGTTATTTATTTAACACAATCGATCAAATATTTTCCAGTTTTAATGTCAATAGTGTCTAACATAATTGGTACTAAAAAAAAACGTAAAACTCAAAGTGCACTAATTATAAACGATTAGAATAAGTTTATTAACCGTTACGCATGTCTTTAGAAAGCTTCCACCGTCCGCCGATGCCGCGGAAAAATTACACATAATAAACAAGATTAAAGTACTTAGAAAACTATCAACTTACGAGATTTTTTAGGAAAAATGTGAAATAGGCATTTAATTGATAGGAAAACTTTCACTGAATACAACCGCAAAATTGCTTAATCATAAGAATATACACATACGTGGGCAAGGTGAAATGTTCCCAGCGTAGTAGTGAAAATGAGTTTTTTTTTTTATTTTAAAAATGCATTTATTTCACAATGTAGTCTCTTTTTAGTTCAATAACTTTGTCTAACGATTCTCCAATAATTGAATTCAGTTCCTGAAATGTGATTCTGGAAGATCCAGAATGAACCCACGTTTCATCGATCGTAACAAATTGGCGTACGAATCAGTTGGATTAATCTTAAAACGCCACAAACATTGCTGAGAAACTCAATTCCTTATTCGTTTGTGTGTTCAGGATTTAACAAATGCGGCACCCATCTTGCACAAAGAAGCTTTCTCATACTGAGTTCTTCGTGTAAAATTTGCCTCCTGAGATAGCCTACTGCTATCATTACCATTAATCGTCGATTATCTAGAACCATATTGTGTATAGTCTCGATATCTTCTTGGAGAAAGGCAATTTTTAGCCGTTCTTCATCTTCAATTGATGTACAAACATGTTTAATCTCAGCTGCCCATTTTTTTTACTGTTGATGATAAAGGTGCAGACTCCTTATTACACTTTCACCAACATTGAATGAATTTCTGCTGGCGATAAACCATCCAAAATGAAGAATTTTATGACGGGAACGGTATTCAAGTTTATTCATTTTGTCTGTCAATAACACACAACATGCTTACTTTAAACAGCCGTATAAAACAAACTATGTCTGATCAAATTCTCATTTGGTATTTACTTTACCAACAAGTATGTCAACATAACAAAATAGTAATTTTCACCTTCCCCTAGTAAGAAGTGGTATAAGCGAGCCACTAATTAAAACGCTCATTAATAATAAAAGTAATCATTAATTGTTAAAGGAGTCATTTATATTTAGTTTCTTATGAAGTTTACTAATTCTTTATATATTTCAAAGTTTTCTTTAAAGTCATTCAATTTATTCATAAATTTTCTGAAACCATTTTTTATAAACCCTATGGCATTCCCATATTATTTGTTTTATTATATATTGTACATAATAGAGGATTAGTCTACCTAATTTTATAATGATACTGTTCACAACCGAAGCAATTAGCGTGTAATTGGTATTTAATACCACATTTGGTATTTACTTTTGCAACAAGGGTGCCAGCAGTAATTTCATTTGTAGCAGTGCCATCTATTGACTAGGTTGAGAACTTTTCATCTTGCCCTAAGTATGACATTCCATCAGGATGGCCTTGCTTCCCGATTTCGGCCTGAATTTTATCCCTACTTCCTCATCATTCATCTTCTCCCCCCCTCCCTTTCCTATTTACAAATCATGACCACTCTGCACTTCAGCTAGCACATGTAATTTCTATAAGATTTTGTAGATGTAGTTAACAGTACAGTTGGACAATACACGATGTAATTTCTAATAAAATAGGTATAAGTCTTTCTGATATTTCTTATCGTATTAAAATTTTTGCGCTGTTAGAAAAATTTTTTAATAATATAAATAAAATCAGATTTAACGTTAAGTTAAGGAGTACCAACGTTTTTTAGTTGTAAAACAATTTATAATCACAAGCAATAATGAAAAAGTTAATTTTAGTGAGTCATATTGGTAATTCCCAATATGCGCCAAATCAATATAAAAATGTATTCCATTTGCAAAAAAAAAAAAATTTCATGGTTTTAGCAAGAGTGACCATTAGATTGTAGATTGTTGATCATTAGATTGGGGATTTATTGCACTGCGACCTGAAAGATCTATTGTGCCCGCCGGAGCCTCCTCAGTGCACTGCCGACCTCCAAGCAGTGTTCTCTAGCTAGAGACAACACTACTCATCACCGGACAGTGAGTTCTAGACGAAGAGAAAATCTAAGGCTGGATTCGAACCCGGACCTCCATATTGCTAGTCAAGCGTGCTACCACTGAGCTAATCCCTTCCTTCTCCCTTAGATTACGCCATTTAATTAGGGACGGAGAGCCTAGTTTGTGTACTGTGTTTGTCCTTATCTGTAAAGTGTACAGTGTATATAGTTTAAGTGTATTTTGTACTGTTCTGACGAAGTGCAGGGAGTGGAGCTGTGGTAACCCGTGGAGTCGCTACCCCCCAAGTAACTGCATACCAGCTGCTGGCAGAGAATGACCATTAAGGGTCATGAGCGTTTATGGAATGATGTCATTAAAGTTACGTGATCTTATCCAAAAAACAGATTAAAGATGATTAGAGAAACGATTAAAAATGTTTTATAGCATTTGGATACGATTGTTTGTGGCACAAATAGGAAGTGAAGAGTTGTTTAAACATATAAAATGTTACGGTATTTCAGACAGGATTTGATTAGAGATATAGAGAGAGTGGTTCGGGTCAAGAGGTATAATACCAAAGGCTGTGATGAACTTCTTTTTAACACTAATGACCTAGCTCCATTAGTGCAGTATATTTCAGTTGACTCTCTGGGCATTATAGCTCAGCAAATTCATAGCTAATAATCATATTAACATTGTTTTAGTTTTTATTTGGGTTGTTCTATAGACAAATGTTCACTCAGTAATTTATGCTTGGAGTCGTTAATTTATAATTTTGCTTTAACATTTACTGTTCAGGATTTATTTGTACAAATTAATGTGTTGATTTTCCCATTTCTGAACAGACTGATTAAGTACGCTGTGTTGTTTGGCAACTCAATATAGTTTAGCAGCTCCATTCCACGAATTGTCATAATTCTCAGTAAAGTATTTGTCTCTTCCATGGAAGCTGTGAGATGTCCAGTCAACGTATAAGTCGTCCCGATAATGAATGTATTTTGTATGGTGAAAATATTGATTTTAATATAGAACTATCATAAACTTGTAAGCTATGTAAGAGAAGTTGAAGAATTTCTCAAATACATATTAACCGGCAAAAAATTCCGGCCGGTTAAAAAATGTTCTATTTCCATATATAGTTTTCAATTTTTTAATAATTTTTATCGTTCATAACGTTTATAAGGTTAACTGATTTTCAAAATTAAGTAATTAATGGGAAATTTAAAATAATTAATTAAAAAGTTGTGAATCTGGAAAGTTGTATTTACATTATTTTTTGGGATGGTGCTAACACTGAGTATTACATGGCGTCTCGGCATGCTTTCAATAAAGGGGAAATTTCGTTTTGCGTGATTAGAGCCCATTCGTCTTGAAGTGCTTTTTTAGCTCCTGAAGCGTCCCAGGAAGGGCTCGCCGGCTCTTATCCGTCTTCCAAATATATCCCATAGATGCTCTATGGGATTAAAGTTAGGGGAACAGGCAGGCCAGCTTTTTAGGGCTCAATATATGGTTATTAAGAAAGGCCTGCACTATGTGGGCTGTATGTGGACGAACGTTATCGTGCATTAGCACAAACTCCTCACCTATCTCCGGCATGATAGGGACCACATGTACTTGCAGTGTACCCGCCAAATACTGAGCAATAGTCATGGAACCTCCTCGAACGATCACTAACTCCATATGTCTTTGTAAACTGATACCTGCCCAAACCATCAGAGAGCTTTGTTGGGAAGGCCTAGTGAGAACAAATTGCATTCTGTAAATCTCTCACCTCTTCTCCTTCACACTCGTTCACCGCCGTCTGGAGCTCTTAAGTCAAATTAGGACCCATCAATAAACAATATTCTTGTTCTTTGCTCGCGAGATATTCAAGCGAGATATTCGGTGCTTCCTGGTTTGTTCTGGCCCTCTTGTGGTGCGAAAAGGCATCTAACCTTGCTCATTCAATTTCTTCTAGCTATGCTCTCATAAATTTGAAGATCTCGAACTTCTTGGAGGCAATGAACACTTCACAGCTGTCAGATGTCAGTTTCGGAAAACTGTGAGTGTCAAAAAACGGTCATCCCACAGTTCTGTGGCCCTTGGACACCCTGAGCCTGGCCTTCTTGATTATGTGCCTGTTTCTCTGTAATGCTGCATTGCATCTCGCAGAGAGCAAGTAGTGTTCGGGCAATTAGATTTAGTGTTCCGTAGAGAACACTAAAAATCAAAGCTAAACATTAAAAGTTAAAAATTAAAATAACAATAAAAGTTAAAGCAACTAAAAATCCATTCTAACTTAATAAAAATAAACAAATTGATAATAAATGAACACAAACTAATAAAAATTTTTGATTTATTTAATTTTTTTTAACTTCACAAGTATAATGTACAAAGTCCAATTTACTTTAAAAATGTTAACTACTAATTGTCAAAACAAAGTAACTGTGAACAGTTATTTGACCAGGCAATATTATTTAACCAAATTCAGTTATTAAACAATTTATACCCTACTATAAGGGGCAGGTGTTGGTGTAGTGGTTATCAGCATGGACTTGTAAGTGGGAGGACCCGAGTTCGAATCCAGCTATAAACTGCTAAATTTTATATTTGTTTAAAAAATGTTAATAGTAAAGTAAGTGCTTCCGCCCCCGTCCACGACGCCTAATTTGGTAGTTGGACGTTAAGCCCGCCTGAAAAATAGGCATTACTTTACTTTACTTATACTACTATAATTTATTATAAAATCTATATCTAAACTACATATATTATAAAATCTACGTATATCTAAAATCTAACATAACTTTTCTATTATAAGAATAATGTGTGTTTGTTTAACAAAAATGATTCTATTTATTTTAAGTTGGGGTAACATTTAGGACAGTGCACAATATTTTAGGACTACAAACATACTCAAAAAAAGTTTTACTTCTAAGTTACAAAACGAAAATGATTTTCTGAAAAAATTTTACAAGAAAATTTGTTTAGGTGAAATAATGTCACAGGCTGAGGGAAACAGGATCGCTTGTTATGCCCAAAATATTTTTTTTTTTTTAATAGTTTATTTTACTGCACTTTTTCTAATTAACCCTATTTTGCAATCATCCCCTTCTCTTGATCTTACCATTCTCAAACTATGCGATTACAAGGTATTTGTAAAAACAATAGTAAACACTCTTATGTAATTGTTCAAAGTGAGAACTTGGGAAGTAATAAACACGAACTTAGTCACTAAGATTTTTACTAGCTGTTGACCTACTAGATGTCCTATATGTATACTGTTATAGGCCAGCCGCGTTCTTAGAGGAATTTAATAATAATGTAAACAACAGTGATCGTTAAACAAACTATCTTCCCCCACCATCTGTTTACTTTGTTCTTAATTGATTTTGTTAGTTGGTGTATCTGCTCCCTATAAACATCCTACTGTTTTTTACATCTTTTTGCCTTATTTAGAATTATTTCTATAAGAAATTTTAATCAAATCTTTAAATATGATTTATGAAATTTACATAATGAAACTGTACCTAGTAAACTTTGTAATCTATAAGTAAACTAGATATCCTTATAGAAAAACAAACAGTTAAAATTAGATTTATGTTTTTATACATAATTAAATAATAATCTTAATTCTCATTTGGGAACGATATTCTGGATTGCAGTAATATCACTCCAACCTCCTGGTCAATTCTCGGCAGGTGAGACGCTCCTGGTCTCCAGTGCGCAAATATACTCTAATAGTAAGAACCTTTTTTTCAGAGAAGTTATTATTATTATTACTATTATTTGTCTGTGGGGCAGGACCAAATCCTACGTTATCCAAAGCCTCACTGGACCCATACAGCAAAGCCAAGAAAAACAACAGCAAAGCGGGTCTAGAACATATATCCAGACCCATGTCTAATCATCCATCTAAGATTCACCGCAGTTCGAACAATACGGACAATAACCTTAAGGGAAATAGACTATACTCCTCCACAGACATCCTGTTCCGACCAAAGTTACCTCAACCTATTTTCTAACAACCCAAACAATCTATCATAAGATGGATTGGTGTTTCCTCTGCTGCCTCACAGACTCTACAAAATAAGTCACGGCATAAGCCCCATTATGTAGAGATGTATTCTTAAGCCACAAGGTCCAGTAAGGGATCCAACCAGATGTCTTAGAAAGTTCCGTGAAAGACACAGCAACGTCTCACTAATAGCCCTGCCCGGACCCCCGATGAGCATTTTGGACTACCGACAACCAACTGTGCTCATCCATAAGGATGAATGCTGTAAAGCTGTCCATGATTGGAAGCCTGACAGACATGTGCCAGATGACACGCCAACAGCAGATTCGGGTCCAATGAAAGGGAGAGAGGCTAATTTCCACCTCCTCATTCCCAAAAATTCCCATATAACCTGGTACCCAGACTAGAAGCACATCCTTCAGTGAAGAAAGCTCTTCCAATCTTTTAGAACATTCTAACACCAACCTGGATGTGAAGACACATGAACTCAGCACCTTCAGCGCAGCTTGGCTGTCGAGCAGATACAAATACCTTTTAAGTTAGTGTTACATACCCTCTCAACAGATACAACAAAGAATAACATAAATCTCATCTGGAAGACTGTGGTCCATTCACCAAGAGATGCTGCCACATGATCTCCGGTCTCAAAATAGACCGTAGTTCCAGACCTACCATCCATTCTGGAATCGTCCGTGTCACCGGCGGTAATATCAGGTATCACATCAGACGGACCAACCTTCCATAGAAGGTAACCTAACTCTGTAAGAATGCTCGAAAACAAAAGTCTTAAGCATTCTCTCAGAAGTCGAAACTTCAGAGGAGTTACTTCGACTAGAAGTCAAAAATTCGCATGTGTGCCTTTGGTGTTGCTGTTAAGAGAATCGATTGTCTCCACCCTAGAAACTAGAATCGCCAAAGTGTTCCAACAGTTTCAGAGATTTTTGGGGTTCAAGCCCCTCTCTATATGGTACCCCAAATTCCAGATTCTTCTCTGCTCTCACAGCAATAAATTTGTTTAAATTTGGTTTAGTTTTAATAAATTTGTTTAAAACTTTCAGATAGCACTCTCTTAGTGCGCAATTTTTTTTTCAAATTTTCCACAAACTGGGAATTTTTTAATTGTTTACTTCGCATCTAATTATCTATTAAGGTTATACTTAAGGTAGAGGGATCACGTAGTTTGTTGAAAGTATATATATGCTTAATGGAAAGGAAACGTCACTTCATCCATGCTACAACCTGTTCATTTATAAGTCTATTTCTTGCAGTATATTAAGTGTAAGTGGTGTAATAATCATTTTCAAGAAATATTTTGAACCGTCGACAATAAACAGGAGAACTGAACAAACAATTCAGGAAAAGTATATATATATATGTCTGTGTATTTTGTGTGTGTGGTGTGTGTGTGTGTGTGTGTGTGTGTGTGTGTGTGTGTGTGTGAACAGAATATCTCAAAAATGAAAATGTTGCAGGAAGCTCTAACTTGGTATTCCGTTAAGAGCTACTACTACCGCATCAGAGACGAAGATTTTGAGCAAATTCCATCAACCGGAAATGCCAGTTTATTGATTAGCTTTCCAGAAAGTCAATCTTTCCAGAATGTCAGTTTTCTGTGATTTTCCAGAAAACGGCCCCAACGATTTTCTTTAAACGTGTTATTTATTAACTACACATATAAATAACTATAACTTTTTTTTTTTAATATTTCTTCGGGAAAATTCATATAAGGAGACTGTTGGTGGAGGGAGGGTTAGGGTTATGTTTTCCTCTAATGTGCTATTTCAGTTCATTATAGAATTCTGGTCCTCACGCGTTGGTCTAAGTGGGTAGCGCACTCGTCTTTGGTGCGAGAATTCAGGGTTCGATTCCCATAAGAGGGGGGCACTGTCGGTGGTGACCCAGCGGCGTGAGAAAAAGTGGGAAGCTATAGTTGGTAACGACTAGGCAGCGAGGGCCGGAACTTAAACGGCGAGGCGTGCTTACCACACGCCCCACAATACAAATCGGCGTCTGGCCTTGGTCTTTTATGAAATGTTGCGCCATAGAGCTTTAGAATATAGCTATTGATATATTTACTTCTATATTCAATAAATAGTGGATAATTGACACATTAGAAGGGGCTTGGCTCTTTATGGGCGTTGCGCCATAGGTTTTTTTTTTATTCAATTCTGTCAACTAAACAACATTGATTAAAATTATATAAGTTGCCAAAATTCCTAGTTTAAAGAAAATCGATTGGGCGGAAGTACGACTTTACTGAATAGGTTTTTCAGTTTTTTGTGATTTTCTCCATAAAAATGCCGACGGTTTTAACACTAGTAAGAATTATTGTAAGTGTGAAAAAAAATTTGCCATTTCACAGTAAGAGAAAGTTGTGTGAAATTTCACACCAGATTTTTTTTACACATAGTATGCATTACATAAAATACGAAAAATCTAGTTGTGAAACACTCATACACACAACTTTCTCTTACCCCAGTTATCAAAATTATAATTGACAAACTTTATAGTTATAGTGTATACCCAGATTTAATGAAATTCATCAGTGTTTTTAATGGAGAAAATCACAAAAACTGAAAAACTGTTCAGTAATAAAACACATTTCCGGTTTATTAATTTTCTTGAAACTCGGAATTTTGGCAATCTATTTATTTCTAATTAATTTGTTCTAAATGGTAGAATTACATAATCAACTAAGCTTAGCATTTAAGAGGCAAAACATAACCTTACCCCTCCCCGAATGCCAGCTTTAATGAGTTTACCCGGGAGAAATGTTTTTAAATAAAAGCTGTAGCTCTTTATACGTGTAGTTCACATTCTTAGTTTAAGTAAAAATCATTGGTGCCGTTTTAGAAAAATAGCAGAATATTGAAAAATACTTTTCAATAAAAACACACTTCCGGTTTTCTGATTTTCTTCATATTCGGAATTTCAAAACATATTTAATTCTAATTATTAATATTATTTAGATTATAGAGTCCTCACGCGTTGGTCTAGTGGCTAGCGCACTCGCCTTTTGTGCGAGAATTCAGAGTTCGATTCCCGTGAAGGCAAATTCGGTGTTGACCCAACATCGTGATGAAAAGTTGGAAGCTACAGTCTGTAGCGCCCTAGGTAGCGAAGGCCGGAACTAAACGACGTGGGAACTTCGGCGTGCATACCACCCCACCCCCCCATTCAAATCGCCGTCTGGCAAGCCTTGGCTCTTCATGGGCTGTTGCGCCATAGGTTTTTTTTTTCTTAAATGCATTTTCTCTGGGAAATTTTTCAAGTAAGAATTGTAGATCCTTGTATGTGTAGTTAATATAACCAAGTTTAAAGAAAATCATTGAAGCCATTTTTTGAGAAAAATTGCAAAAAAGTTGATGAATTATTTAGCAACGTGGTAATTCCGGTTGAGGAATTACGACAGATAACGTACTGTCGTCACATCGCATGGTGATACCCAAGCGGAATAACAAGTTGGAATTTTCTAGGGATTTTCTTTTTTGAGCTATGCTGTTCACATAGATACACACAGATCGCAGACCATTTGTTAAAAACCCCTTTTTTTCTGGTATTTCCGGTGAAAACTCGTAAATTTGACAGGAGTAAGAGAAAGGAAATAATACGAGTACATAAACAATCAAAAGAAATGTTTGGTCATTAGAACGTCAGGCGAATAGAATTTTATAAAAATTCAATTTATTTAATAAACGTTCTAATAATAATAATAATAAAATAATAAACCTAAATAAATATTCTAAACAATATACATTTGGTTCTCATTAATTAAAATAAATAACCATCAGTATTAGATAGAGATGGAGCGTGAGAGAAAATAGAGATAAAAGCTGTAGGGTTTTATTGTTATAAAATTAACAACAGTTAATAGAGCTTCATTAATAATTTTAATTGTCTGTAATTGTAAGCATTTTTAATATAACCAGCCAATGCCATCCAACCAAAACAAATCACTGTGTGAATGAAAGGAGGATATCACGGTTTACTATTTAAATGTAACACGTCCTATTTTAAACGCACCTAATTTAGACCATGAAAATTTAAATGATAAAGAATTATTATTAATAAGAATAAAGAGCAAAGTTGGCAGATGGTATGAATGTTTACTGCTTTTTGCTTATTTTTTTTTTTTATATAAAAAGTTATTATTTTTCAATACAGATGCATTCAATAATATATATCTGAAAGCATAGCAAAACTGTTCTCTTATACTATTATTTTTATCTGCAACAATAAAAAATTTATTTTATAAAATTCAACTTTTCCTTGTTACCATTTCATTTCATTCTTTTTATTCGGGATGTATAATTGTTCAAACAATTTTCCATTGACACTGTCTAAGAAATTTCGAAAATGTTTTGAGAAAAATTTGTATTCAAAAGCTACTTACGTTTAATCACCTCCTACAAATTCGGATCCGTATAAAAGAATGCAATAGTAGAGATGATGTTGAAGTAGGAAATTGAATAACTGCCAAGTCCTATTGACAATCCTATTGAAAAACACTATATATTTTAATTATAAAATTGATAAAATAGCGAAAAGAATTATTATCCTTTTTTCCGAGAAGATTTAAATTAGATATTGAATTACTTTTAACACAAAACTCAGAATAGTATAATACTTGCAAAGAATTGAAAATGAAAAATGCACTTTTACCTTTAGAAAAGTTAAATTTGCCTGGAGCGGATCGAGTGATTATATAATAGTATTATTTTTATAATGATAAAAAAAAAAAAAAAAAATGGAATTATGTGTTGGACGTTTTTATGCCAAGTTGGTTTATCTTATTGTAGTACCTTCGACTGGAAACAGCGGCTGGTATATCGATCTTTGTGAAAGGTATAACTATTTGTATTCGCCCATTATAGCATTACAACATTACATACATATCTGAAGAACTAACTAATACGTAACAAAAAGAGATTAAAATCGCTTTTTTTTTTTATTTAAATAACAATTATCTTTTCTGGTTATTACGAGAATAGCTTGATTGCTTTTTGGCATTTGGAAAGGCTTGAAAATCGCTTTGATTGCTGGCTGCTTGGTGATCTAAAACATTTTATGTTTTTTTTTCTGGATTTTTTTAAGGTGCACAACAGCTATGGTCCTTTGCACCTGTCTCTAATTTGTAAGGACTCATCAGGGATGCATAGCCAAATCCCACCAGACTAACAATTTCTACAGCAAACCCACAATCTACTCCCTTATATCAATTATAAAATAAATACCTATACACAAGACATCAGCAAACAACTAAACACATACATATATACAGCTAGTTTTACAACAAATGAAATAGATGAACCTTCCCCTAGGATATTCGTAAGTCTTATTGATATTGCCCTCATTGTCTCCTAGTACATCTCCAAGACTGGTCGGCAAATTTACTTTTTCCCGCGCGTGCACATATTTCGAACACTTCAATAGAATATGCGGGCTTGATAATGTCGTATTGCAAGCGCTACATACCGGCTGAGGGTTCTCTTCGGAATAGTGGCTGTGTGTCAACATGGTGTGACCGAGTCTCATTCCCGCTAGGACAACTTCTTCTCGCCGAGATTCTCGACTTGAGGATGAGAATTTGTTTGTGGTTCCCTTGCTATTCCTTAGTTCATTTGACAGGTGCACTGATTACCATTCCTTTTCCAGTAGGAAAGATTTTGTTTTTTTAGACAAGTTTTCCAATCGAGTGCAATGACATATTCGTCTCTACAATTCATTGATGCCACCTCTTTAGTAGCTTTGCCGGCAGATTCGTTATCTCTTATCCCCACATGACCGGGAATCCAAATAAAGGAGACTTCTTTATTTTCTCGCAGGCATATAGTTCCAAGAGCGTATGTATGCACTGAATCAACAAACTATCGGAGTCCCAATTGCCTATCATCTCCAGTGAGCTCCTTGAATCGGAGAAAATAATATATTTCTTAGGTTCATAGTAGTTCCGAATATGTTATAGGGCTTTGTACACAGCGAATAACTCGGCTGTAGGTTTGCTTGAGATATTGCTTAATGGGAAGTTGTACAGCCTCTCATTCATGGAGAAAGCTGCTCCTACTTCATTTATCGCCTTTGACCCATCGGTAAATATTTCAATGTAATTTTTATATTTAAGCAGTATTCGCTCTTGTAGAAGGTTCCTGTATACGTAGTTAGGAGTTTTACTTTTACTATATTTACCTAGTGTGCCGCCAAACTTAAGCCCATTCAGTGTCCAAGGTTCTATTTTTGGAGAGATCGAACTTATACGCGTGTGAATGGATACATTGTTTAGGAAACAGAAATTTTAAAATGTATGCCCTAGCGTATAAATGTTCAAATTGAGGATTGCAAATGACTTCATAGGCGATATGATTTTTTTAACGGCAACAACCTAGACACATAGTTACACACCAGGACGTCCCTTCCTTGCAGTGCTGGTTCTCCACTTTCAGCTAGAACACTTTCTATTGGGCTTGTTCTCAGAGCTGCGAGTGACATGCGCAGACCCTTGTGATAGTATTTATTATTTTGAGTACCGAGTCTCTTGCAAACCCGTAAATTATACTACCGTAATCTAGTCTTCTACGAACAAAAGCTTTGTAAAAATTGAATAAGTTGTGGTAATCGGCTCCCCATGCAGTACCTTTTACAACTTTGATGGCATTGAATTTTTGGATGCAAACATTTTATGAGATTTACTCTCACCACGGCTTGCGTTTATAGACTTCCCCTAGTATTCCTTAGAACTCACCCCAACATAGGTGGTTTGGTTTAAGAAATTTAATATTTTATTCGCAAATGCTTATACTGCATTGTTAACAAGATGCTATATCTAAACGTAAGGACAATACCCAGGAGTCAGGCAGACGATTTCATTTTAATAAAAAAAGAAAGGTTGCAACGCTTTTTTTGCACATGTATCTTGAATAGTTACGGTGGAGAAGTCCCCCCCCCCAATTTTTTTTTTTTATTATAATTCCAGAAATTCGTGCAAATATATCTCCCTAAATATATCTTAATAAATAAATCTTGAAGATTTTAAGTTTTCTTGAATCATATATTTGTATTAGTTAATAAAAGGAAAAAATATGGCTGAAACAGTTGAATCGTTAGGATAAATAAAATTTTTCTTTTTTATCCTATTCAGGATATCCCGAAACATGTAATTCCGGTGAAAATTGGATTTCGAAATTCTGGCCCAATCGCAGTACTTCCTCTTCAAGGAGTAAGAAGAGTAATAAATAAATATTCGTCCAATTATGAGCAAATCGCATTGAAATTTATTACTCACAAAATACGTGAAGATTATAGGATTTTTTTATAATTCTCATTTTCTTCTAAATGATACATAATACAAAATCTTCAGATAGGATCATAAAAATGAAAATAAATCAAGCGGTAAAGGCTATAGACATTTATCATGGAATAAAAAAATGTCGGCCTATCTACGATAGGGAGGTTTCACAGCTCCTTTGTGATGGGCACATCCCTTTACATTTACAAAACTTTGGAAATTAAAAAGAAATTAAAGACGGAAGGTAGAAATGGATTGCTGGAGAAGCTGCTGCTGTATTTCGCGAGTACAACAAATTCTACATCCAAATAAGGAATTGCGGCATATAGAAAAAAAACGTTTTATTCTCAAACGAAACAAGCATACTACTTACGGTTATTTAAAAGAAAATGGGTAATTAACTTGACCGAGGAAAATGTTAGGCTACAAGTGAATTAGTGGCAGGAAGACCTAACAAGAGGTGGATTGAGGATGATACAACCAGGACGAATTCGTAGCACGTGGGTTCTCCGTGAATGCGGATGGAATGAAAAGAAAGAATGGAACAAATGAAATTTAGGGATCCACCATTTGATCTGAGTTAGGTCGTCGAAGGTGAAAAAAAAAAGAAATCTTAAGAATGAAACTATACATACTTCGGTTTATATTATTTTTTACCCACAAGAGTCAAGAGTGCTTTACGTGTTATAAATTTTAGCTTCATCTGTGGAAGTCACTGATAAATGATCTTGATTTTTTCCTTCTTCTACGAGTAAGTTTTTTTTGCCCACTTTGCAACTAACCAGGTTCTTAAAATCTCTTGTTAGCACTGCAGTAAAGAAACTTTTACACTTTATCTGTAAAATATACGTGGGCAAGGTGAACAGTTTTTCGGCCTGGTAGTGAAAAAGAGTTTTTTTTAAAAAAAAATGCAATTATTTCTCAGTGTAGTCTCCTATTAGTTCAATACACCTTCTCCATCATTTCTCCAATAAATGGATTCTGTCCAATACGATTCTAGAAGGTCTTCAAGATATCTATTTATCGCTGCTATCATCTCTTCATGTGACCCAAAACGTTTTCGAGCCATAAATTTCTTAAGGTTTGGGAATAGGTGAAAGACAGAGAAAGCCAATTCTGGCGAATAGGGAGATGTTCCAAACTATTCATACTTTAAATCCCTCAATTTTTGCAATGCCAAATCGCCTTTATGGGGGGTGTATGGTCCCCCAAAGAAGCATTTTTTTATTTTACAAACCAGGGCTTTTCTCTCTAATTTTTTTCATCTATCTGGTCAAGAATATGTACGCGGTATTCCTCATTAGTTGTTTGACCCTTTGGCAGGTAGTCAATTAAAAGAATCCCTTTGGAATTCTAAAAAACACTAGCCATAAACTTTGCAGCCGATGCAATTATCATTGCTTTCTACCGGTTTCTACCCATTGCTTGGACAGGTTGCTTTGACTCAAGTGTAAAGTGGTGAACCCACATTTCATCCATCGTAACAAATCGGCGCAGATAATCGGTTAGATTTTTCTTAAAACGGCGCGAACATTGCCGAGAATCTAGATTCTTCATTTGTTTGTGATCAGCATTTAACATATGCGGCCCTATCTTACACAAAGCTTTCTCATACTCAGTACTTGGTGTACCGAACCGTAATGTACCGTACCGTTTCTTCTGAGATGCCTACATACAGCCTTAGCTATTTCACACACTTTTAATGTCGATCATCTAGAACCATATTGTATATCTTATCGTATTTTCTTGGGTAGTTGCAGTTTTTGGCCTTACTTCAAGTGAATCATCTTCAATCGATGTATGACCATGCTCAAATTCAGCTGCCCACTTTTTTACTGTTGATAACTAAGTTGTAGACTCCTTATACACTTTCACCAACTTTGGTTGAATTCTGTTGGCGATAAACCTTTCAAAACGAAGAATTTATGACGGGTACAGCATTCAAGTTTATTCATTTTGTCAAAAACACACAACACGCTTACTTTAAATAGATATACAAATCAAACGGTTTGATCAAATTGACATTTGGTATTTATTGTAGAAACAAGTATGCCAACATAACAAAACTGAAATTTCCTTTGCACTAGTAATAGTAATAAGTGGTATTACCAAGCCACTGATTAAAAGAATCAATAATATTAAGAGTAGTCATTAATTATTAAAGGAGTCATTTACATTTAGTTTCTAATAAAGTTAACTAATTCTTTACACATATCAAAGTTTTCTTTAAAGTCATTCAATTTATTCATTGATTTACTGAAACCATTTTTTATAAACCGAAGGGCATCTCTGTATTATTTGTTTTATTATATACTGCACATAATGGAGGATTAGTCTGTCTAATTTTATAGAGATACTGGACATAAAGAAAGCAATTAGCGTTCAATAGGTTAAGAATTGTAGAAAAGTGTTTCCTATTAATATCGTTCACGAAGG
Source organism: Triatoma infestans (assembly GCA_011037195.1). Lineage (NCBI taxonomy): Eukaryota > Metazoa > Arthropoda > Insecta > Hemiptera > Reduviidae > Triatoma > Triatoma infestans. Next base: position 16,526 of record JAAEAF010002040.1, read on the forward strand.
TTTAGTAATACTTGTACAGAACTGGCCCTACTCTGTACTGAACATTGCCTTTTCCATTTAATGTTTACTTTCGTTCTATTACGGCCTTTAACGTCTGAATGTGGAAGTATTATTATATCCAAAATGGCCCCTGTAATGACTCCCAGTTTATTATTGTTATCATAGTTTTTACTTCCATATCGTTAAGTGCCTTGCTCGAAACAAAAACATTGATCTTACCATAATCTTCTTTAATTTTAATATACTTTTAATTACGTTCATTGCTAATCTGTTTATGAAATTTATTAGATTGTATTCTATATAGGGCCTTTTACATATGATTGTTACTTTCTAGGCCTTCCAAATATTGCAGTGCATCTCAGATCGCTATTAATACTGCCGTAAATATGTAAGGGTTCATAAGTAATTTATGAGCTTGTAAAACACTTGGGTCTACCGGTGAGACTGCGTCAGTGATTTGTTTTAAACCACGTTTCGTCCATATTACATATAGGCATCTTTATGGTAGTATCGCCTTGAATAGCTACTATTAACACAGCCAGAAAAGTTTTATTACAATAATTAAGGATAATTGAATATCACTTACTAATTTGTAGAAGCTAAGTATGGTTAGTTATGCTTTTTGAAGCTTTACTGTAAAGACCCTTCTGGATTCTAGAAAGCATTCCCTTCAGAAACAATTTTCTTTCCACTTTCCGCGTATCTTCGCCAAAAATTATTACACAAATCAAAACATATTTCTGTTAAAAATATTAAGTAATGCATCTGATTTTACTTCGAATATTATTGTTTGATTTAAAGCGCAAAATAATTCAAAAAAACATATTTTGATTGTGAGGCATAGTTTGAAGTGCCCAGCTTGTTGCGTAACAATTTGGAAAAGTAGCCAGTAAGAATATACTTCTCGGCGCCATCTGAGTTCGAACTGCCACCAGCCGCCCTGGACCTAAGTAGTGGGGAGACTAAGTCTACATCATTAAGGATGGACCTCAGGGCGGCGGCCTTGGAGACATTATCTAGCAGATACCCACTAGAAAGTTGGCTGCTTGTATTTACATGCGACTGCTGCAGATCGCGACTGTAGCAGTGTTTACTGCTAATTATTTCAGCCAGTCGAGCGTACGTCCACGAATTTCGACGGCGAAATTGCTGCAATAAAGTTCGATCTAAAAAATATTGAGAGACTCGCACCTATAAATTTGTAAATCTGGTGGACTCGCAAGCTGCCATTATCGCTCTGACTAAATTAAGGAACTGCTAGTCCAACAACGTACTTAGCTGCCGGAAAATGATTAGTCACTTACTAAAAAGGCGGTTTCAGATTAGACTCCAATGGGTCCGAAGCCATTGTGGGCTGGTTCGAAAGGAAAAACTGACCAGCTAGGTATGTTCGGTACTCGCTTATCGCAGCCCCATTTCATATTCGTGCGGCCCGTTCACTGATTTAGTACACATTAAATCGCAAAGAAAATGATATTTACCGAGAGGCAATAGTTGGAAAGAGATACGAGGACCTCTGCATACGTGAGGTTCGGTTATATAGTGAATCGACGTTGCCGGTTTCCAAATGCTAACTGGCCACGACTACTTACAACATCTTCTGTGGTAGTGAATAAGATTAGTGGTCAGACCAACTTGCTCTCTATGTAGTCTGGGGGAGGATATGACGAGCAAGCATCTACTGATTTACTGCCCTGCAATGTGCTCGCCATGATTTGGACATTAACACGCAGCAAGGTACATCAAAATGGCTGCTCTCTGTTGGATGCTCAATGCCAATAAAAAATTGGTGGTTTATAAATAAACAAAATATATACTTAAACGGATCATCTATAAGAATTTTCACCTGATACGTCTATCGATTCTTTCTACATGACCAATCTATAACTTATATTTCCGATTTGACTGGGGATGTAATTGAATTTTTTTCTTACCTGAATGATATTTGTTCAATTCAATTACTCAGAGGCCAACAATTTCAAGGAATTTAGAACAGGTGATAATGAAAATAATGGGATTTTACCAGAAAAGTAACGGTTAGACTCAGAATTGCTCAATACGCTAGCTTGATACTGATTGATCAATACGATATGATACTATTACTGATCAGTTAGGCTTTTTTTTTTTTAATAATTACAGAAATTAATTATGAAAACAGACTTTTTGTTGAACGTATACCATTCATTATTTTGATAATTAAAAGAATATTTTTTGAAGCTGTATTTAAAGAATGAATTACTTTTATAGCTAACTACTCTTTAAGTCCTTAGTAAGTTAAGTAATAACATTTATATTCAGGTTAATTATACAGAATGAATAATGATGATAGCAGGTTTTTTGAAGCGAATGTATATGACGTAAAAGTGAGCAAGTAAAATACTATAGATATAATGTCCAAAGGCCTTAGAAAATTAGTATATTCCAGTGTATACCAACGGAAATTTAATTTAGCTTCTGGGAGCTAGTAACTGTCCCAACAATAGCTTGTCCAAGCGGCCATAGAACGTTGAGTTGGCTACTTATTAACACAAAGTTTAACTAGTAAAGTTTAGATACGTTGCATATTCTACTATAACACTATTCAATGAACATGAAGATAATTATTTTGATTTAGTTTATTGTGATATTGGTTTTGCATGTAGCAAGTTACATAGAAATATTGGCCTCTTTCATTGTATCTTTATAGTAATGATTTCGTGCATTTTTATACAGTGAAATCATTAACAATTATTTCATATAATTTAGAGGCATTATATCATATTGATATTTTTATCATTTAATAGTTATATGGTTACTTTTAATATTCTTAGTAGAGAGGGATAATTATGTTGGTCTTTACATTATGGAGTTGGTTTCAATGGCAACCCCTTGCGCCACTTAAAAGATCTACTTAATCGCTTATTTAAAAAGTATAGCTGTATGGAGGCGGAAATGAGTGTTCACATTATAAACTAAGAGTTTACTTTTGGTTTTGCTAAACCAAATTATTTGGAAATGTGCTAATAAGTATATCAATAATACAAGTTGGTTCATATTGTTATGTCCGGCTCCCGTTTGCATACAAAGCTCTTTGAATTACTGTCTAATTCAGTACAGCACCTAAAGGAGAAAACATTTGTGTGTGTAATTTATTTATTTAGTTTTATAGTCGTGTAATAAAATGCATTGTCCTTTAAAACGACAACTTAGATACTAAATCTTAATAAAGGAAGAAAATAGTTGAATACCGATCTTAGTTTTAGTAGTCATATATTTAGTAACCAAATTCTAGGTTTTATTAATGGTAGTATAAAAAGATTAATGAGAGTCGCGCCCTAATCATCCTGTTCAAATCTTTGGTAGGTACTTAGGAACCATAGTTTGGGCCCCTTATCAAATCGTATATACAAATTGAAGCAGACCAAAAAAGATTTTTAGACTCATTTGGTTCCGAGAAAGAAGTGTCTAGTCTGATAGTTGGAACTACTAATGGAAATGACCAGAACCTTCTTTACTCTCATGACTTCCATATTCTCTCCAGATACCAGACAACAGTTAATTTCCTTTAAAAAAAAAATCCTAATTTTCTAATTACTCTAAATTCTTCAGTATATCTCGAATCATGGAAGTTAAGTTACAGGAACCCTGACTAGCCTTTTTAAAAAGAGTTTTATTAGAAATTACAATACAGCAATAATAATAATAACTGTACAATTGATTATATATGAAATTAGATGTGAACTGTCTGGTGGTGAGCTGAGAACTGACTGCCTGCTGGTCGGCGGCTGTATTTATATGAAATCAGCCTCTGTTGATTCGGCATTGGTACTTTTCCTATGGATGCGTCATAACTCCTCCCTCCTTAAGTTTGGAACTCCTGCGACAAATGGCATGAGAGTCCGGGGTAGGCAGAGGTTGGTGCTTGCTGTAGAGGCATGGTTTGTGGCTGGGTTCCACCTTGCTGTGGATTCAGTTTCCTTCTATAGACATAGTAAAAGCATGAGGAACATAGTAATAATAGGAGGGCTATCGCCATTATGCTGTAGTAGTAGATAGTTGCGGAACTGCTGGGTATCTCCTCCAGGTGTTCCAGCGGTTCCATTCGGAGGTTGATTTTGTGTAGATCCTCAAAGGATATGTTCGTGCTGGTATGAGCGAATACTTGTGTAGAAGTCAATATACTTTTTGAGTCTTTATATACAGGAATGGCTTTACTGTCTAGTAGGGTTTCGTCCTTAGATAATTTTACCAGGCTGGTGTTAGTTAGAAATATGGTGTCGTTACGGCTGTCTTTGCTTACCACGATCCTGTTAGTCCTGAACGTTAGGAAGTGGTCTACGAGGGGGATATACTTAATAAATGGCGCGCTTGACGTGTAGACTGTCTTGCAAGCTGAGAGGTTGATGTTGGTTATAATTTGTCGAATGCAGTCGTTCTGGACGCTGGTCTTGTTGCGGCAGTACATTGCACCGTTGATATCCTCACAGGTGGCTGTAAATAACTCATCCTGGAGGTGTAGGACCAAAGGTGGATGGACGTGCATTGTCATAAGGTGGTTGTCTTTTTCTACAGGGTAGGATAAGAGGAAGTACGTTTCGAAGGAAGAGGTTTTTAGGGGAACGCTAATGAAGTAGTAGATATTCCAGGTTTTTATTGAGCAGCGTACCTTGCTTAATTGCCAAAGTGCCTCGATGTCTGCTGTTACGAACGTTATATTGTGGGCTTTTTGTGTTGACTCAAGATCTTTAAGGGAGAAAATGCTAGGATGTATGGTGTTTAATCTACAGAAATCCAGAGAGTTTTCCATGTCGTCAATATGGTTGGCGATAAGGACCAGGTTAAGGAGAATCGAATTGAATTGCTGATTTATTTCAACCTGGCTAATTATAGGGTTAGAGAAAAAGGTCGTCATTTTGTCATTGTTAGTTCGTATAATTTGTATATCGTGATTGAACTCTTCAATTACTCGCTTGTTTATTGCCATTTGGGTTCTTAGGTTGTTTTGGAGGTGAAAACCGTTTCGTTCAATAGTGTTGATGACTTTGTCGTATCGTTCCTTGTCGTCACTGCCCATGTTTCCGGTTAACCAGGAAATGGCTTTGCCTAGGCCGTTAATGAGTCCGCGTTTAGGCCGAGATTTATTAACTGTCAAATGGTCTAGTTTGTTACGAAGATAGTGATAATATTTAAAGAGTGATTTTATCTGTGCTGTCCGGTTGTGCTGATAGGTAGTGCCAATAATGTGATAAATTTTATCTAATTCAATATCTATTAGTTGTACGTCAGTAACGTGTATAAAAGTATAGTATCTGTCTATGACGTAAACTGGGTTAAGAGCCACGGCTAGAATTCCCGGGCCCTGACTCAGATCTGTTATCTGTAAGCTGGAAGCTACATTCCCCGCCGTCAGCAGTATCGTTATCGGCAGTAGGAATGTGTGAGTCATCGTTTTTATCTGCGTCTGTAACAGAGATAATTTGTTGTGTGAACTTCCTTGGTCTTTTTAGTAGATTAGGATGCACTTTAAAAGATTTCTTTTGTACTGTAGCTAATTTAGTTTCCCTAGAATAATTTCCTCTTTTGAATTTGGGTTTAGCTTTTCCGTATTGCTTATCCCTAATAAATATTTCTCCCTCTGGTATTTCGATTTTTTCCCTAGTTTTGTTTAGTTTGTTTGTACGGGTCTCTTTCTCTTTATCAATTTTTTCTTTTATTACGCGAGCTATTAACTCCTTGTCGTCATGATATTCTTTGACTCGTTGTTCTAGAATTAGGTCTTCTGCGTATGTATTGGGCTGTATCCCGAAAGTAATTTCATTAGGTGTCATAGTCAAGTTAGAGTTTATAGAGTTGTTGTACGCTATTAACGCTAGTCTTAGAGTTTTGTATATGGGGCAATTCTTTTGTCTGTTTACTATGTTCATAATTTCTATGAGGGTTGAGTGTGCTCGGTTTATCAGTCCGTTGGAGTCTGAGTGGTTAGGGGTCGTGAAGTGTGTTTCTATGTTATTGTATTTTAAGAAATTCTCTACCAGTCCATTTTTAAATTCCGTACCATTGTCAAATTGAATCGTTTTGGGGCACGGGAATATGCTGAGGTAGTTTTCTAGTGAATTGACAATTTCATTTGCGGATGCCGTTTTGATTAGATAACCATACAGTTTTCTTGAAAAACAGTCTATCATAGTGAAAATTTGCTTTCCGTCGTAGTGTAGTATGTCTCCTTGGAGTTTTTCGAATGGTTTAGAGGGTGTAGGTGTAAGTTCGTAAACTTGTCTAATTGGTTTGCGTTCGTATTTGACTTCCTTGCACAGGGAACAATTGTTAATTACTTTTGTTATTAATTCTAACATCTTGGGCCAGTAGTATCGCTGCGATAAGTTGTTGTAAACCTCATGAATACCTCTATGTGCGGTCTTGCCTACATGTCGGTTTAGGATTATTTCCTCCTGCTCTGAGGTGTCAGTTACGTCGAGTCTTTTGGTGTAGTACCGCTTGAGTTTGACCGTAGGAAACTTTTCTTTTACTATGTTTGTCAGGTGGGCAAAGATTTGGTCGTAGATTTGTTCGTCGATTGAGTTTTCGATTGGGGGTGAGCATAGGACGCCGTATGTGTGGTTAGGTTGGAAGTACTCTAGGCAGTATTCTTCAATGTCGTTAGAGTAAGGGTACCTCGTGTACCAGTTATATCTAGTTTTGTTGAAGGGTCTGTCTATTGGGATTTTCGTCTCCGGGTTACCGCGGTTCAGGACAACTTGAAATTTTTCTACGTTAATACAATGGGCCTTGTCGTCCACTATTTTAATTTGGCTGTTAGAGGATTCTTGAGAGTGCTGCGTTTGCAAACTCTCATTGTCGTCTTCGTCAGTAATGTTTAGAACTCGTGCTAGGTCTTCTAGGATTTCGTCACTGGTTTCAGGTGAAGGGGCAGAAAGGAATTCGTTTAGGATTTCTTCCGGATCTGGAGAAGAGGTTTCTACGGCGTTTAGGTGTTGTTCCTCTGGTGGGTTTCGTGATAGAGCGTCTGCTACCACGTTACTCTTTCCTTGAACGTACTTAACGTCAAAGTCGAAGTCGGCTAGTTGTAATTTCCACCGGATAAGTTTAGAGTTTGGTTCCTTTAGATTATGTAGCCACTGTAGAGGTTTGTGGTCAGTTTGTATGATAAACTTACGTCCGTATATGTAGGGTCTGAAATGTTTGCACGCCCATACGATAGCTAATAGTTCTTTTTCTATTGTGGAGTAATTCTCCTCCTGTTTGTTTAAGGTGCGGGAGGCAAAGGATATAGGAAGGTCTTTTCCGTCTATGTTCTGGGATAGGACGGCTCCTATTGCGTAGTTGGAGGCGTCTGTGGTGAGGGTGAAAGGTTTATCAAAGTTAGGCAATTGCAGGATAGGGCTGTTCTGTAGGAGGGATTTTAAGGTTTCAAAGGCTTGTGTGTAACTGTCGTCGATTACTATGTCTCTGTCCTTTCGTAGTGAGAGAGTCAGTGGTCTAGCTATTTTAGCGTAGTTTTTAATCATCTTACGGTAGTAGCCAGTGAGTCCGAGAAATTGTTTGATTTGTTTCTGTGTCTTGGGAAGTGGAAATTTGGCAATAGCGTCTAGTTTGGCCGGGTTAGGTTGTATACCCTTGTCGGAAATGATGTGTCCTAGGAAGAGAAGTTCTCGTTTGAAGAATTCCGTCTTGTCAAGTTGAATTTTTAGATTGTGTTGTCTGAGTTTGTCGAAAACGGTCTTAAGGTGTTTTATATGTTCGTCCAGGCTGTCAGAGAATATTATAATGTCGTCCATATATACTAACACGTTAGGGATTCTGGAAAAGATGGAATTCATGGCTCTTTGGAAAGTGGGGGGAGCGTTCTTGAGCCCGAAAGGCATGCGTAGGAATTCGTAGTGTCCGTTTTCTGTGGAGAATGCTGTCTTAGGAACTGAGTCGGGGTCCATCTCAATTTGGTGGAACCCTGAAGCTAAGTCAATGGCGGAGAAATATGTCGCGCGTCCTATTTTGCCGAATAAGTCTTCAATGTTAGGAAGGGGGAATTTGTCTTCGACCGTCTTGTTGTTAAGTTTGCGGTAGTCTATCACCATTCGTATCTTCTTTTTGCCTGAGGCGTCCGGTTTCTTCGGTACTACCCAAATTGGGCTGTTATAGGGGGAGTTAGAGTGTTGTATTACTTTGTTTTCCAATAGTTTGTCAATTTCCGTTTGTACGTCTTTTCGATAGATTTCCGGGTATCTATAGTTTCGAGTGTAAACTGGGTTTTCGTCAGTGGTTCGAATTTTATGTTTCAGTAAATCAGTACAGCTTAGTTTGTCGTGCTCTCTTTTAATTACCTGGGGGTAGTTTCTTACTAATTCTATTATTTTATTCTTTTCCTCTGAGTTCATGTGCTCAATTCTTATTAGTTTAGGAATTTCATTTTTTATTTCTCTTAACCTAAGTTTGTCGGACATTTCGGGACAATTGGTCACTACTACGTCCGGTATGTTTATACTAGTTTCCTGCGGTTCGTCGACATCCATGGGTTCAGGGCAAATGGCCATGACTTCCTTGGACTCAACTTTACACAGAATTTTATTATTGTTAACCTTATACAGTCCTTCTTTTACGGTACACTTCTCATTAATTTTTATATCTTCATTTACTAATCCGTACCTTAGTTCCTTATTTCTAATTGGTAATTCTATGAAATTGACACCTTGCTCTATGTTGATTATATTCGGATCGTTGCTTGTGGCGTTAAGGGTGAATTTCAGGGGGATTGTGCCTTGAGGATAGGAAAGGACATTATTGTTTAGGTCTATACTCATGCCAAGTTCTTGCATGGTCTTATGGCCTAATAGGATGTCATATTTGTCTGAGAAAGGAAACAAATGGAATTTGGTTTGGAGGTTTACGTTGAAGGTTTCTAGGATTTTGAATTTACATGAGGATTCTCCCTGCTTCTTACCTGCGGGAGTGGAGATTATGAAGGGATCTTTTACTAATAGGGCGTTAGCGGGAACCACATTTGGATTGATATAATTTTCCGACGAGCCTGTGTCTACTAGCCATTTGAGGCCGGATTTGTCTACGAAGTGGGGTAGTGATTTATTTACGAGGTTTAAGCTAAATTCGGGGGGCCTTCTTGGCTCTCGTGGCCATCGTCTAAAAAATGCTCAAATTTTTCGGTTATTCTGTCTATAGAATTTTCTAGGCGGGAAAGTCTGTCCTCATATGTTTTATCTGGTTCGGTATAGTTTTCAGGTGGGTCTTCATTTTGGCAGTGGGTCAATTCGTGTGGAGAAACATAGTCTCTGAAACGGGGTCTGCCTGCGGTTCGCATGGACACCGTGTTTTGCGAGAAGTAGCCAGGAGGTAGTCTGGGTCGATTAAAGGGGTGCTCAGGATGGTTTGGGTGATTAGGATGGTAGGATTGTCCGACATTGGGTCGTGGAGGTGTTGCAGTTGTGTCTGCGGTCTTTGTCGGTAAAGAGAAGTTTGAGGCGTAGGTTTGGGATATTCAATTGGTGGATAGTGATAGCTAGGGGCTGGAGCCCTGGGGACGTTTGGTACAAAGTGTTGTGGGCTTGGTCTGTAAGAGTATTGCTGTCTGTAAGGCTGTTGGGGTTGGTTGTAAGGATTTGGTTTTCTGAAGGGCTGGTTAGGCTTTTTAGGACCGGAGGAATTTAAATTAGCTACGATGAACGAGCACTTATTGTAGATAACATTTCGGACCTCATCCAGAGTACTGGGGTCAAAGATCATAATATGGTTGCTTAAGGTAGGAGGCAAGCATTTATAAATATGAAAAATTATTTCTTTGTCTACTCTTGTCATAATTTGTTTTAGTGTGTCCACGGTAAGTCCGTCTAGTTTGAGTCGGATATAAACCAAATTACGTAATTCTTGTATCCTATTGACGAAGTCAATGGGAGACTCTCTGGCGTGCATTTTGGTTTGTAAAATCTCGTCCTTGAGTATCTCGTAGGATCTCGAGTCAGCAAAACTTTCCTTTAAAAATTTTAATAAATTTAGTAAATGGTCCACATTGTTAGAGAGAAGGATATTTCTAGCGGCCCTACTAATTTACTTTTTACTTTTATAAATAGAATGTTATGGTTGTAGTCCCTTTCGACTATATTTTCTGCGCAGACAGTAGCGAAAGCACTTTCAACAATTTCGCAAAAGAATGCTAGCTCGGAGGGGTTGCCGTCAAAGTAAGGTATGTGGTCGTAGTCTTCCTTAGAAATTTTATAATTAATTTGTGCCATTTCGGGGATGGTTTCTTTAGGGAGAACTAATTTGGATGGTTTGAGGATAGATGAGCTACTTACAGATTTGCGTGCCTGTTGACTCGCCAGCTTGCTGTTCTTCGGTTCCTGTGGGTCTGAGGATGGTCCTGGTTCCTGTGGGTTGAGTACTGCGAACAAGCCACTGATGTGGGAGCTGCTAGTCTTCTTTCAATGTGGGACAAATGGTCGCACGGTGAGACAAATGGTCGCACTAGACTTGAGCCTTTGCAGTCCCTGTTCGGGCGCCAGTTATGTTACAGGAACCCTGACTAGCCTTTTTTAAAAAGAGTTTTATTAGAAATTACAACAATAATAATAATAACTGCACAATTGATTATATATATATGAAATTAGATGTGAACTGTCTGGTGGTGAGTTGAGAACTGACTGCCTGCTGGTCGGTGGCTGTATTTATATGAAATCAGCCTCTGCTGACTCGGCATTGGTACTTTTCCTATGGATGCGTCATAACTTCGATATGAAAACAATCATATTCGATGTGTTCAACCTTTAGTGGTTTTCAACAAAATTATTTTACATAACTATTTTAAAATTATAATTAATTAAATTATAAAATTATAATAATTATTTTAAAATTATATACATTATTTTTCTCTAAGCTCAAATATTGGACAACATTCTCACTAAGTTAGTAGCATTTGCCCTAACATCAGCGTAGCCAGATAGCAATGGGACAGGAAAACAATTGCTGTGGAAGATTTTGCATGCTAACCTAGTAGAATAGTTGAAAGCTTGGCAATTTCTTTTAACAAAATGCGTTTACAGAAATTTAACTCTAATTAAAAATCTGGTTTGAAAGTCTCTTGCCAAATCCGCTTGATGCACTTACCGTACTGACTGGCAAATTTTCCTCCATTTTCGAAATTTTATTAAATAATTAGTCTCAACGTTATCTTCGATACTGAGAATGCTCGGAGTGCTATAGATTGCAGGCCAGTAGATCAAATTAGAAATATTAAGACGATCGCAACATTTCTTGCTATCGCGACACGAACAGAACTTTAAAAATCTGACAGGTGGTTTGGCAAATATATAATAGATGATAGTGATAGTGGTTGTATCGGTGAAGAGATATTTAGAGGTGTCGGTTACAAGCTGGTCGAGAACGGCAGACTGTTTTGATTTTTAGGACATAAGTTCTATCTGGTAGTACTTTCAACCACATTTTAAAGTTCAGCCCGACTCGCAGATTCCCAAGAACTTCTCAAAAATCAATATATCCTGGAGATATATTGTAAACACAACTATATATATATCTACTTCTGTTATTTTATTTTATATATACATATACACAAAAATAATATATACACATACACTCCAATTATGAAAAACAAAAATTGGAATTTAACTTTATAAATACAAACTATATCAAGACCAAACTATCCGGACTTCAGCGAAAGCATTACATAAAAAAAAGACATTTAATTTAGTTGTTGTGGTTGGTTCTGCAGAGCTCGAAAGCATGAGAGTTATTTTCCGTGATAGCCTGCTTCTCTTTGTGGTCATCGACCGGTTTCAGACGTTCGCCCATCATTAGGATGTTTTTGTCAAAACAGTGTTATAACATAGACTTGCACAGAGCAAATTTAGTTGATAGCAGAGTGTATATCTCCGATGGTTAAATTTATTTACATCATTAATATCCAATAAACAACTGGCACTTTGTTGCGAATCTTTGCCATTTTGAATTAATAATGACAAATGCTTTTGTCGATAACTATCATTCATCAAAAAATGCTTGAGGTCATCAGAGGACTCGTGTTACATAATAGACACATGGCACCTCTATTAAATTTATAAATAACACCCTAATAAAAAATTCTACAATCCAAAGGTCTATTGGCTAGCAATCCAACGGTTTATTGGCTATCAATAAAGTGTTTTAAAATCGTAGCCCTTTCCTTAAAAAAATCTTCCTTTAGAAGGCATCGACTAGAACTTTGCCTTTAATTTTCATTATTTTTTATGTAATCGAAGTTTTTTATTTCTATTGTTCAGGACACTATCAAATAATGTTAGATTTCTGTTTATAAGAATGTGTTCATCTTCAATAGTTAAAATGTTTCAATTGGAGATACCAATTATATTTAAAGTCATCATTTGTCAAAGTTAGACTCCAACTGAACATATATTTGGTATACGGTTGGAATCCATAGCTAGAAATTTATTTCGCCAGAGTAGCATTGTTTTCAATACATCATCTTCAAGCCACATTCTTTCAAAGAACTTAACTATTTTTGAAAAATTTGGCAGGAAATCTCATGTTTGGTCATCGCTTGGTGATGATACCTAAATCAAATATCAAATTTTAGTGTTCTGAGATTTTACGGTTTGACAGTTATGCTATTCTCGTTTACACACCCACCAACCCACCCACACACACACACACACACACACACACACACACAGAGGACACTCGAAAAGATGGCGGACAGCAGTTATGATAAATTTAATAGTGCTATTAATTTATTAAAAAACGTGACAGTAGTGAGTGGAAATTTGAAGAATGAACTAAGAAAAGACATTTTGAAAGCAATTCAAATATTAATGGAAGTTAGTAATTCCTATGCACAGCAACTAAGTGCATTAAACAAGAAACTTCTGGCTATAAATGAAACACCTCCACAAAAAGCGAGTTATGCGGAAAAAGCAGCAATTCCAGCTACAAGGTCAGTAAAAACAATTCAAAAAATTACACATAAAGTCATAGTAAAGCCTAAAAAACAACAAAATAATGTTGAAACCAAAAAAATACTGAAAGAAAAAGTAGATCCATGTAAATTGAAACTCGGTATTGTAAACATTAAAGGGGTTTCTAATGGCGGTGTCATAGTAGAATGCACCGCTAAAAAAGACTTTGAAACTCCTTGCAATGAGATAAATAGTAGTTGTAATGATAATTTGCATGCTCAAAAAATAAATAAATTACTGCCAAGACTGAAAGTGTTCAAGTACCGGAGGAAATCACTAAAGATAATGCTATAGAAACAATCAGAGTTCAAAATGATGAATTCATTAAAGATGGCGACACTATACAAGTAGAGGGGAAATGGCGGTTCTGGGACACCTTTTTTGTCGTCGAACTGGATGAGCACTTAAGCCACGCCCACTACCCCCACTCCTCTCCAACTGACCAATCATCGAACTGGACGAGCCCTTAGGCCACGCCCACTTACCCCCACTCCTCTCTAACTGACCAATAATCGAACTGGACGAGCCCTTAGGCCCGCCCCTTTACCCCCCCCTCTCCAAATGACACAATCATCGCACGTGGACGTACCGTAGGCCACGCCCGATTTACCCCACCAACTTCCTCTCCCGACTGACCAATCATCGAACTGGAGACGACCACTTAGGCCACGCCCCAAACAAAAAATACATACCCCCACCCCTTTTCTAACCTGGCCAATCAATTGAACGCGACGTGCATTTAAGCCACACCCCCTCTACCTCTCTCCACTGACCAATCATCGACGCTGGCTGACGTGTTTATGCCCGCCCGTTCCCCTCTATAAACCAAGATGGCGGCTATGTGACGTCATTAAGGTCTGCTCAAATGCGCATTCTGGTGAGTTATAAATGTACTACCTGTATGACGTCACACCACAGCTAACCAAATTTTTATTTGGACGTATTGAGACGTACCATGCAATATGACATGCCTCAACATGTTCATTTTAATTTTTTTCTTACTAATGCTAAAATATCGAAAAAAAAAATACTTGATTTGTACAAACTTGCAACAGAAAGTATCTAAACATGACGTCACACCACTGCTGACTTAATTGTATTATACTGAGCATGTTAAAGCCTGTCTATTTCATATTCTCGCCAAAACTTGGACATATACTAGATTTGTACGTATTGCGTCATACCATGCACATGACTTACATGATTTGTACGTATTGCGTCATACCATGCAACATGACATGTCTCAACATGTTTATTTTAATTTATTTCTTACTCTTGCTAAAATATCGAAAAAAATATTTGATTTGTACAAACGTGCAACAGGAAATGTCTCAAAATGACGTCACACCACTGCTAACTTAATTGTATTATACTGAGCCTGTCTATTTCATATTCTCGCCAAAACTTGGAAAAATACTAGTTTTGTACATACTTGCGACAGAAAATGCCTCAACATAGCCGAACATTGCCGAAGGTAACCGAACTGAAACCGACATGTTCTGACAGGAACGTAATAAAACAGATTTGATGACGTCACTCCATTGCTAAACTTAATTCTATTATACTGAGCATGTTAAAGCCTGTCTATTTCATATTCTCGCCAAAACTTGGAAAAATACTAGATTTGTACGTATTGCGTCATACCGTGCAACATGACATGTCTCAACATGTTCATTTGTATTTATTTCTTACTCTTGCTAAAACATCGTAAAAAATTTTTGATTTGTACAAACGTGCAACAGGAAATGTCTCAAAATGACGTCACACCACTGTTAACTTAATTGTATTATACTGGGCATGTCTATTTCATATTCTCGCTAAAACATGGAACAATACTAGTTTTGTACATACTTGCAACAGAAAATGCCTCAACATAGCCGAACATTGCCGAAGATAACCGAACTGAAACCGACATTTTTGTTCTGACAGGTACATAATAAAACATATTTGATGATGTCACTCCACTGCTAAACTTAATTCTATTATACTGAGCATGTTAAAGCCTGTCTATTTCATATTCTCGCCAAAACTTGGAAAAATACTAGATTTGTACGTATTGTGTCATACCGTGCAACATGAAATGTCTCAACATGTTCATTTTAATTTATTTCTTATTCTTGCTAAAACTGGAAAAATAATAAATTTGTACGTATTGATACCGTGCAACATGACATGTCTCAACATGTTCATTTTAATTTATTTCTTACTCTTGCTAAAACATCAACAAAATACTAGATTTGTACGTATTGCGTCATACCGTGCAACATGACATGTCTCAACATGTTCATTTTAATTTATTTCTTACTCTTGCTAAAACATCGAAAAAAATAAAATACTAGATTTGTACGTATTGTGTCATACCGTGCAACATGACATGTCTCAACATGTTCATTTTAATTTATTTCTTACTCTTGCTAAAACATCGAAAAAATAAAATACTAGATTTGTACGTATTGCGTCATACCGTGCAACATGACATGTCTCAACATGTTCATTTTAATTTATTTCTTACTTTTGCTAAAACATCGAAAAAAATAAAATACTAGATTTGTACAAACGTGCAACATGACATGTCTCAACATGTTCATTTTAATTTATTTCTTACTCTTGCTAAAACATCGAAAAAAATAAAATACTAGATTTGTACGTATTGTGTCATACCATGCAACATGACATGTCTCAACTTGTTCATTTTAATTTATTTCTTACTCTTGCTAAAACATCAACAAAATACTTGATTTGTACAAACTTGCAACAGAAAATGTCTCAACATATTCATTTATTAAAGTGGACTTTTAACTTGTTCAGTATATATATAACATTTTGCCTGTTCTACCGTGCGAACAAAAAAAAAAATATATCTCACCGTATTGATTTATTAAATTGGACTTTGAGCTTGTTCAGTATGAATAACATTTTGCAAGTTCCACCGTGCGCGTTTCACTTAACACACAGGGTAGGTGACGTCATTCTCATCAGATATCGCTCAACATGTTCGTATCAACTTACCTCTTACTCTTGTTAAAATATGGGAAAATAAATAGTGAGTCATACTTGAGTTATTGTATTATTTATTTAATGTATTACATACATTATTTACAGTTTTACATATGAAGTAATTATACTTAATCTAGGAATAAAAGACATTTTGCAACAGGACATGTCCTTAACTTGTTCATATCAATATTCTTACAATTGTCTAAACCTGGAGAAATATTAGATTTGTACCTTTTTTAGTTCGGCATTATGCCTTAAGCCTCTTCACCGCGTCAAGGTAAAGGTACATCGAAGAGGTTATTTTTTTATTTATTTAATAGTTACAAATACAATGAAATTGAAACAGAAAAATGAAGTAATCTTTAATGACAAACTAAAAGAATTTTCTCAAAATAAATAAAAGAACTTTCCACAATATTATAAAACCAAAAAAAAATTGTTCAGACATTCAGACATGCCATTCAAAGTTTGGGGGTGTTTCCACCACGCCAGTGACTTCATTTAGGGTTTAGGGGTGTTTCCACCACGCCATTGACCCAACATTCAAAACACAGTTTAAATGAAACGTAAGTCATGTCGTCTTCCCTTCATACCCAAGTAAACTAATGAAACAAATTCTGTATCATCGTTATTGTAGCGGTCGATAAACTCCAATGACAATTCAAATCGCTGCGGTAAAAATATTTTCAGCTCATCGCCATCACTCTTCGCCAAACAAGCTACAATTCTATCTCCATACTTGGTTTTAACCCTTTCAAGTTGGACAATAATGTATGGCTCACCAACAACAAGTTCTGTCAGAGGACAAAAAGTCCGTTTCTCATTTAGCTCACTCAGCACTTTTTGGAATTCCATCTTAAGATGTGCACAACACAAGTTATAATAATGAACTAATGAAGAGCAGTAGAGCTTCGCCTTTATATAGATATTCTCCCCACCCTATGATGTCACTTTAACTAACCAATAGAATTGAGAGTTGTATCCCCTCCCCGCCCAAATCTTGCATCATAAATGAAAAAGAACCTGTCTCTACATGATCGATACCCTATATTTTGTTTTCCTATTAAACTAAGCATGCCAGAACATGTCCAACAGCATATCGTAGCCTATTCTGTCAAGTCAAACATGTCGGAACTTGCATGTACCTCTCTTAGTTCGGCGTATTTTGCCTTAAGCCTCTTCACCTCGTCAAGGTGGAGGTACATCGAAGAGGTTATTTTTATTTTTTTTTTTTTTTATACAATATAAATATACGAAAAAGTAAACAAAAAATTATCTTCAATTTATGTACAAAAAAATAGAAAACTTTGAAAATATAAATAAAAAATTGAACCTTCTAAACATAAAATTTATCTTCAAATTATATACAAAGTACATACAGTTTTCGTTTAGGGCAAAGAAAGAAAACATTTCAAAAGAATAATATTGTTTCTATGCTAAGAGAAATATTTTAAGTTGGATTGATTGGAAATCTAATTTTCTTTCATTTACACACTCAAGATTTAGGAGTGTTTCCACCTCGCCAGTGATCCAACATTCAGGGCTTAGGGGTGTTTCCACCTCGCCATTGGCCCAACATTCATAACAAATCTCCAAAATCAGTCCAATTTAAATTTAGCCATGTACTTAAAGCCTCTGTTCGATACTGAGTACATTTCTCTTTAGAATTATTATGCATAATGCAATGGCTGCCTTTCTCATCTATGATAAGTGAATCAATTTTTGGGCAACCAAAATCTTCCAAGTTTACTACAAAACATCTGTATAAATGTTGTAATAGAAATCTTTTCTTTTCTAGACCCTTAACGAAAACAAATTTATATTTGCAATCAATAAACTTGAAAATATCTCTAATAAGTTCATATTCAACCTCCCCATATTCCCATTTAATTTTATGATAGTAATTTTCTAGCCAGTAGTTTGTTCTTTTACTTTTATCATTTTGTTTATATTGTTTTGGTGGTTTAAATATCCAATGTCTTGACGACTTGAATGCATGGTCATAAAGAGAAAATTCTTTAATAATGAAACCTCCCAGGCTATCGACAAAGCACTGGAAGTCTGCTATCACTACACCTGCCGAAGCCATACTGAACACTAAGCAAAAGTTTCTCCTCCTTTTATACCAAACGTCGAACTATACCTGTCAACGGGTTATACTCGACAACTCTATCGTGTATAATAAGACAAAAAGCTGTAGTCTGAGCCGGGAAATTTCTTTTAGATTCAAATTCTAACCTTACATCAACCGGGCCACTTTTGATCGATTCAGACTGTTTGGAACAATCAATTATAACCAATGGTGATTTCTCTTTAAAGTTTACTAAACAAGACAAAGGTTGTGTATATTCACCATAATATGATGTCTGGAAAGAAGTGTACATATGATAAAGCAGGGCATACCTATTGGACTCAAAATCAATATTCAAATCATCATACGGATAAGATTTACAGTTTAAATAAAGTTTCACATTTGATAAGTTACAGTGATCAAACTGGCTGGAATCTTTTTCAGAATTATTAGATCTATTTGTTTGAAAAGCTAAGATTATATAGCGCGGTTTTTCCAACTGACTTGTAGTTTTTACCGACCAAATATGTCGTTTAGTTGCCGGCAACAAAGGATAGTCGTAAAGTTCCCAATTTCTAAACCCAAGTGAAAATACCTTTTCTGATTTTAGATGACGCATGAGAGCCAATCTCTGATGTTCATTTACTGTAACATAAGGTATCTTCCAGGAAACATTTAACAATTCAATTTTACATTTTTCCAAAACTCTATCCGGCTGACCGTCATTGGGCGATTGCCTAATAGTCATGTAAGAGTTTTCATCTTGTCTACTTCTAACAAGAATCAGCTCCTGCTTAACATTCATTATAATTTTCTGACATAAAATTGGGCCAAATGCACTCTTTCTGGTAAAAATTGTATCAGCTGTGTCTCTCTAAATGACCAATTTGCTCTATTAGGCTAACATTGAATGAGATCGGACAAACTTTAAAATTAGTACAATCTTGAAGTCCATGTATGAAAAAGTAGGAGAAAAGTAATTGTGAACATAAACTTGTAGTACAAAATTAAGGAAGTAACGTACAAATGAATGTATCCAAAGGGCTGTTTCCCTCCTACATTGCGAACAGTGTGCATGAAAACAAAAAAAAACTTGCAGATTAACCTTATTAATATAATGAATTCATGAACAATTTAATTGCACAGCCTCAATATCTCATAAAAAATTGGGTTTCTAGAAAAGGTTAAAAATCTGACGCCATCTTTCCTAACCAATGCAATTTTTTAAGTATTTTATTTTGCTATTAAGTTCAGTAAGATATACAGGTCAATCACTAGAATTTCCGGTCCCCTATCACATCAATTTCTCCTATTTGTGCTATTATAGTTTGCAATACATTATTGCATCATCTCTAGTATATATCTTGATCACAATTAGTCAAAGGTTTGGTTTAGATGGGTTGGGCAAAATATAATATGTTTAGAGTTAGACAAAAATGCCTTAGGGGCTGGTTTAGTTAGGCTAGGCAACATTTCATAGGTTTAGATTTAGACAGAATGTCATTTTTACCTGCAAATTAGATTATTTTATATGAACTACGATAAGTGGGCGTGGCTTAAGTGCTCGTCGAAATCGATGATTAGTCGACGGGCATGACGCATCTGTAGCATGCATCTTGATCATAATTGGGCAAAGATTTTATTTAGATATAAGTTGGCAAAATATGATCAGCTTAGATGTAGGCAATATGTACTGGGGTTTGGATTAAATAGGTTATGCAAAATAGGTTAGGTTAGGTTAAGTAAGGTTTCGTAAGGATAGGTTAGGTTAGAGTAAGTTGGGTTGGGTTAGGTTTAAACAAAATATAAGAGGTTAGGTTAGGTTATGTAAGGTTAGGTTAGGTTAGAGTAAGTTGGGTTGGGTTAGGTTTAGGTTCAGCCAAAATGTCGTTTGTTCCAAGCTGGCATTACATTATTTTTTATGAATTTTGCGGCCGCAAAATGCATATAAAAATAATGTAATGTGCGGGAATAAACGACATTTTGGCTGAACCTAAACCTAACCCAACCCAACTTACTCTAACCTAACCTAACCTTACATAACCTAACATAACCTAACCTCTTATATTTTGTTTAAACCTAACCCAACCCAACTTACTCTAACCTAACCTAACCTTACGAAACCTACCTTAACCTAACCTAACCTCTTATATTTTGCATAACCTATTTAATCCAAACCCCAGAACATATTGGCTACATCTAAGCTGATCATTTTTTGCCAACTTATCTAAATAAAATCTTTGCCAATTATGATCATGATGCATGCTACAGATGCGTCATGCCCGCCGACTAATCATCGATTTCGACGAGCACTTAAGCCACGCCCACTTATCGTAGTTCATATAAAATAATCTAATTTGCAGGTAAAAATGACATTTTGTCTAAATCTAAACCTATGAAATGTTGCCTAGCCTAACTAAACCAGCCCCTAAGGCATTTTTGTCTAACTCTAAACATATTATATTTTGCCCAACCCCTCTAAACCAAACCTTTGGCTAATTGTGATCAAGATATATACTAGAGATGATGCAATAATGTATTGCAAACTATAATAGTACAAATAGGAGAATTTGATGTGATAGGGGACCGGAAATTCTAGTGATTGACCTGTATATCTTACTGAACTTAATAGCAAAATAAAATACTTAAAAAATTGCATTGGTTAGGAAAGATGGCGTCAGACCTTTTCTAGAAACCCAATTTTTTATGAGATATTGAGGCGGTGCAATTAAATTTTTCATGAATTCATTATATTAATAAGGTTAATCTGCAAGTTTTTTTTTGTTTTCATGCACACTGTTCGCAATGTAGGAGGGAAACAGCCCTTTGGATACATTCATTTGTACGTTACTTCCTTAATTTTGTACTACAAGTTTATGTTCACAATTACTTTTCTCCTACTTTTTCATACATGGACTTCAAGATTGTACTAATTTTAAAGTTTGTCCGATCTCATTCAATGTTAGCCTAATAGAGCAAATTGGTCATTTAGAGAGACACAGCTGATACAATTTTTACCAGAAAGAGTGCATTTGGCCCAATTTTATGTCAGAAAATTATAATGAATGTTAAGCAGGAGCTGATTCTTGTTAGAAGTAGACAAGATGAAAACTCTTACATGACTATTAGGCAATCGCCCAATGACGGTCAGCCGGATAGAGTTTTGGAAAAATGTAAAATTGAATTGTTAAATGTTTCCTGGAAGATACCTTATGTTACAGTAAATGAACATCAGAGATTGGCTCTCATGCGTCATCTAAAATCAGAAAAGGTATTTTCACTTGGGTTTAGAAATTGGGAACTTTACGACTATCCTTTGTTGCCGGCAACTAAACGACATATTTGGCGGTAAAAACTACAAGTCAGTTGGAAAAACCGCGCTATATAATCTTAGCTTTTCAAACAAATAGATCTAATAATTCTGAAAAAGATTCCAGCCAGTTTGATCACTGTAACTTATCAAATGTGAAACTTTATTTAAACTGTAAATCTTATCCGTATGATGATTTGAATATTGATTTTGAGTCCAATAGGTATGCCCTGCTTTATCATATGTACACTTCTTTCCAGACATCATATTATGGTGAATATACACAACCTTTGTCTTGTTTAGTAAACTTTAAAGAGAAATCACCATTGGTTATAATTGATTGTTCCAAACATCTGAATCGATCAAAAGTGGCCCGGTTGATGTAAGGTTAGAATTTGAATCTAAAAGAAATTTCCCTGCTCAGACTACAGCTTTTTGTCTTATTATACACGATAGAGTTGTCGAGTATAACCCGTTGACAGGTATAGTTCGACGTTTGGTATAAAAGGAGGAGAAACTTTTGCTTAGTGTTCAGTATGGCTTCGGCAGGTGTAGTGATAGCAGACTTCCAGTGCTTTGTCGATAGCCTGGGAGGTTTCATTATTAAAGAATTTTCTCTTTATGACCATGCATTCAAGTCGTCAAGACATTGGATATTTAAACCACCAAAACAATATAAACAAAATGATAAAAGTAAAAAAACAAACTACTGGCTAGAAAATTACTATCATAAAATTAAATGGGAATATGGGGAGGTTGAATATGAACTTATTAGAGATATTTTCAAGTTTATTGATTGCAAATATAAATTTGTTTTCGTTAAGGGTCTAGAAAAGAAAAGATTTCTATTACAACATTTATACAGATGTTTTGTAGTAAACTTGGAAGATTTTGGTTGCCCAAAAATTGATTCACTTATCATAGATGAGAAAGGCAGCCATTGCATTATGCATAATAATTCTAAAGAGAAATGTACTCAGTATCGAACAGAGGCTTTAAGTACATGGCTAAATTTAAATTGGACTGATTTTGGAGATTTGTTATGAATGTTGGGCCAATGGCGAGGTGGAAACACCCCTAAGCCCTGAATGTTGGATCACTGGCGAGGTGGAAACACTTCTAAATCTTGAGTGTGTAAATGAAAGAAAATTAGATTTCCAATCAATCCAACTTAAAATATTTCTCTTAGCATAGAAACAATATTATTCTTTTGAAATGTTTTCTTTCTTTGCCCTAAACGAAAACTGTATTGAACTTTGTATGTATTTTGAAGATAAATTTTATGTTTAGAAGGTTCAATTTTTTATTTATATTTTCAAAGTTTTCTATTTTTTTGTACATAAATTGAAGATAATTTTTGGTTTACTTTTTCGTATATTTATATGTATAAAAAAAAATAAAAATAACCTCTTCGATGTACCTCCACCTTGACGAGGTGAAGAGGCTTAAGGCAAAATACGCCGAACTAAGAGAGGTACATGCAAGTTCCGACATGTTTGACTTGACAGAATAGGTTACGATATGCTGTTGGACAGGTTCTGGCATGCTTAGTTTAACAGGAAAACAAAATATAGGGTATCGATCATGTAGAGACAGGTTCTTTTCATTTATGATGCAAGATTTGGGCGGGGAGGGGATACAACTCTCAATTCTATTGGTTAGTTAAAGTGACATCATAGGGTGGGGAGAATATCTATATAAAGGCGAAGCTCTACTGCTCTTCATTAGTTCATTATTATAACTTGTGTTGTGCACATCTTAAGATGGAATTCCAAAAAGTGCTGAGTGAGCTAAATGAGAAACGGACTTTTTGTCCTCTGACAGAACTTGTTGTTGGTGAGCCATACATTATTGTCCAACTTGAAAGGGTTAAAACCAAGTATGGAGATAGAATTGTAGCTTGTTTGGCGAAGAGTGATGGCGATGAGCTGAAAATATTTTTACCGCAGCGATTTGAATTGTCATTGGAGTTTATCGACCGCTACAATAACGATGATACAGAATTTGTTTCATTAGTTTACTTGGGTATGAAGGGAAGACGACATGACTTACGTTTCATTTAAACTGTGTTTTGAATGTTGGGTCAGTGGCGTGGTGGAAACACCCCTAAACCCTAAATGAAGTCACTGGCGTGGTGGAAACACCTCCAAACTTTGAATGGCAGGTCTGAATGTCTGAACATTTTTTTTGTTTTATAATATTGTGGAAAGTTCTTTTATTTATTTTGAGAAAATTCTTTTAGTTTGTCATTAAAGATTACTTCATTTTTTCTGTTTCAATTTCATTGTATTTGTAACTATTAAATAAAAAAAAACCTTTTCGATGTACCTTTACCTTGACGCGGTGAAGAGGCTTAAGGCATAATGCCGAACTAAAAAAGGTACAAATCTAATATTTCTCCAGGTTTGGACAATTGTAAGAAGAATATTGATATGAACAAGTTAAGGACATGTCCTGTTGCAAAATGTCTTTTATTCCTAGATTAAGTATAATTACTTCATATGTAAAACTGTAAATAATGTATGTAATACATTAAATAAATAATACAATAACTCAAGTATGACTCACTATTTATTTTCCCATATTTTAACAAGAGTAAGAGGTAAGTTGATACGAACATGTTGAGCGATGTCTGATGAGAATGACGTCACCTACACAGTGTGTTGAGTGAAACGCGCACGGTGGAACTTGCAAAATGTTATTCATACTGGACAAGCTCAAAGTCCAATTTAATAAATCAATACGGTGAAATATATTTTTTTTTTGTTCGCACGGTAGAACAGGCAAAATGTTATATATATACTGAACAAGTTAAAAGTCCACTTTAATAAATGAACATGTTGAGACATGTCATGTTGTACGGTATGACGCAATACGTACAAATCTAGTATTTTATTTTTTTCGATGTTTTAGCAAGAGTAAGAAATAAATTAAAATGAACATGTTGAGACATGTCATGTTGCACGGTATGACACAATACGTACAAATCTAGTATTTTATTTTGTTCGATGTTTTAGCAAGAATAAGAAATAAATTAAAATGAACATGTTGAGACATGTCATGTTGCACGGTATGACACAATACGTACAAATCTAGTATTTTATTTTTTTCGATGTTTTAGCAAGAGTAAGAAATAAATTAAAATGAACATGTTGAGACATGTCATGTTGCACGGTATGACGCAATACGTACAAATCTAGTATTTTTCCAAGTTTTGGCGAGAATATGAAATAGACAGGCTTTAACATGCTCAGTATAATAGAATTAAGTTTAGCAGTGGAGTGACATCATCAAATATGTTTTATTATGTACCTGTCAGAACAAAAATGTCGGTTTCAGTTCGGTTATCTTCGGC
Organism: Triatoma infestans; assembly: GCA_011037195.1. Taxonomy (NCBI): domain Eukaryota; kingdom Metazoa; phylum Arthropoda; class Insecta; order Hemiptera; family Reduviidae; genus Triatoma; species Triatoma infestans. Next base: position 41,230 of record JAAEAF010002040.1, read on the forward strand.
AATGTTCGGCTATGTTGAGGCATTTACTGTTGCACGTATGTACAAATCTAGTATTTTTCCATGTTTTAGCGAGAATATGAAATAGACAGGCTTTAACCTGCTCAGTATAATAGAATTAAGTTAGCAGTGGTGTGACGTCATGTTGAGACATTTTATGTTGCAAGTTTGTACAAATCAAGTATTTTTTTGATGTTTTAGCAAGAGTAAGAAATAAATAAAAATGAACATGTTGAGACATGCCATGTTGCATGGTATGACGCAATACGTACAAATCTAGTATTTTTTGTAAGTTTTGGCGAGAATATGAAATAGACAGGCTTTAACATGCTCAGTATAATGGAATTAAGTTTAGCAGTGGAGTGACGTCATCAAATATGTTTTATTACGTGCCTGTCAGAACAAAAATTTCTGTTTCAGTTCGGTTATCTTCGGCAATGTTCGGCTAGCACCTAGAAGGCTTTTGCGCGTGCGCAGAATTGATGTAAATAAGGGCTCAAAATTTGTTTAGCTGCGGTGTGACGTCATACACGGTAGTACATTTATAACTCACCAGAATGCGCATTTGAGAAGACCTTAATGACGTCAAGAAAGGTAATGAGTACAAAGTTTAATTTTTACATAATAGGATTAAGTATTACTAAACATGTTAATAAGACCTGTGCTAACATGTCCGAACAGGCAAGAAAGGTAATGAGTACAAAGTTTAATTTTTACATAATAGGATTAAGTATTACTAAACATGTTAATAAGACCTGTGCTAACATGTCCGAACAGGCAAGAAAGGTAATGAGTACAAAGTTGTATTTTTAAATAATAGGATTAAATATTAATAAATCATTTCCTGGATGACTCAGTGTAGTTTCTTTGTATTTTTCTTAATAAATAACTAGCATGTTCGGACAGGCAAGATATATGTTGTTTTGAAGTTCAATAAACAAAAGAATACAAAGTGATTAAGGTAAGAATAGATATATATATTTTATTAGTACAAAGTTTAATTTCAAAAGGTGATGCAATAACTGGTAGAAGAAAATAGATAGTGCTTTTCTTATTAATAAATTTTATTTATAAGATCGATAATAATCAATATGAATAATCGATATATTGCGATTGGCAGTGAAACACTATAGTGTGTGACGTTATCTGAATGGGGGATTTGTCTATAAGGCAGTGGTAATAAATAAGGCACTGGCAATACTATTGCTGTGTGACGTCATACGAATAATATATTGAAAAGGCAGTGGTTTCGTTAGTTTTTTATTAATAAATTATATTAATAAAATCGATATTAATTGATATGGATAATCGATATTTGTAATCGATATATTGCGATTGGCAAGGAAACACTATGGACTGTGTGACGTTATCTGAATGGGGGATTTGTCTAGAAGGCAGTGGTAATAAATAAGGCACTGGCAATACTATTGCTGTGTGACGTCATACGAATAATGTATTGAAAAGGCAGTGGTTTTTGTTATACAATATAATAAAATCAATATTTGTAATCTATAAGGCGGCGGCAGAGATGCGCATGCCCCAATTAGCAATGACGTCATAGGGGAGTGGGGATAAACGTTACTATAGTACATTGTATTGTCGAATGTAGTTCAGTTCTGTGTAAGTGCGCGTCGTGTTAATATCAGCAGCGGCAGCAGCAGGGAGCTGGAAGGGGTAAGTCAATCTTTTTTTATAATTATTATTATTATGTGTGACAGTTGAATGCATCTCCGCCATATTTTTTCTATTATTTAATTTTTTGTGAGTGGGTTGAGCGGAAATAAAATTATGATAGTGCGGGCGTTAAGTGTACGTTGAAAACTACAGCTAGCGAGAGGACTACTATGGCCGAGTGGTTAGGGTGATGCGACTTCCAACCTATAGATTGTAGGATCGAATCGCAGGTAAGACAAGTTTTTTCACATAAAATAAAAATAAAAAATACCCCTCCAGCCCAGAGTCAGGAGAGGGGTGGTGTGTTACGGTGTTAGGTTCCGCCATCTTGTTATGGGGATGGATTGGCCATGGAGGTGAAAAGAAAATGGATTCATCGGATTGGATGATAAATTCAGGAGCGGGGGGTAATGGATTGGATGCTAGGTTAGGGAGTGGGGAGGGGAGAAAATACGGCCATCGGATTGGACGATAAGTTAAGAGGTGGGGGGCGGAAAGAAAATGGAGTCATCGATATGGATGATAAGTTACGGGGAGGGGGTGAGTGGGTGTGGCTAAAGTGCTCGTCGAGTTCGATGATTGTCAGTGGGAGGAGTGGGGAGGGGGCTGGCTCAAGTGCTCGTCCAGTTCGATGATTGGTCAGTGGTGGGGGTAAATAGGCGTGGCCTAAGTGCTCGTCCAGATCGATGATGTAAGTGGTGGCGGTAAGTGGGCGTGGCTTAGAAGCTCGCCGAGTTCGGTGATTGGCCGATAGAGAGTGGTGGGGGTAAGTGGGCGTGGCCTAAGTGCTCATCCAGTTCGATGATTGGTCGTTGGAATAGGGGTGGGGGTAAGTGGGTGTCATCCAGTTCGATGATTGGTCAGTGGGAGAGGGGTGGGGGTAAGTGGGTGTCA